>BRDA01005930.1:71044-109674 GCA_036984385.1 Crenuchus spilurus | reverse complement strand
TGTATATATATATATATATATATTTACTTTAGACTATGAATGCTGTAGACAGTTTTGCTGATTATAATATTATTATTACTATTTTTTCATGTACTTGATTTGGGAAAAAAGAAATTAAGTGAATTAATTTAATTTGAGGTTCATTTCATGTAGCCTACATTTTCTGCTATTAAGCAAACATGCTTGTGTCATATCTGATTTGTTTATTTGATATGAAGTTTAAAAAATGGCCAAACGTCCTGTTAATGTTGTGATTTTGAATGTTTGCTAGGGGATTGTATATCAGTCTTAAAGTCACATAAGCAGCTCATTTAATTGTACGGGGTAAAGGTAGGCTGGAAAATGTAAGGGTCTTTGATATAGTGGATGTCAAAAGTGAAAAAATAAAGTGAAGGTAAAAATTCAGGATATGGCCCCTTTAAATCAAAGTCAAAACAACTGGAGACAGGGGCGGGGCCTGAGTTCAGGGTCCTGTCACTCAAATTAGAGCTTCTAGTGGTTTCAAAGGGAGAGAGCGTCGATCCCGCGCCGCCCGTGTGACAGAGAGAGAGAGAGAGAGAGAGAGAGAGAGAGAGCGAGAGAGCGAGAGAGAGAGAGAGAGAGCGAGGGGTAGAGATATATATATATATATATAGAGAGAGAGAGAGAGAGAGACAAATGGAAATGGGTTGTTAAGGACCGTAAACAAATGGGCAAATGGCTGCTCTGGGTGTACAGGTGAGCGGCTCGTGTGGGTTAGTGCTGGAAATGAGCTGCACCTGGCAGCCCCACGCTCAGGAGTTCGTGCTTCTACTTGCTGTTTGAGAAAGTCTGGCGCAGCAGTGGTGCAGCCTGACGATTAGTTTGCTTATTTTGGACACTACAGCTCCGTCTCCAGCGTCTTACTGAAGCATAAGTGTGGGAAGGATGGACAGATGGACTGTGATGTTTGTGCTGATGTGTGGTGGTCCTTACCTGGTGCGTTCAGGTCAGTGTTTTTGTGCCTAAACTGTGCAGGTGCAACAACAAGCTTTGTAAAACACACCCACACACACCTACACTCACTGAAATGTGAGCAGTGTGTCTCTACACATCAGGAACACTGTCAATTTTGTTGAATGAACATGAACAACTATATTTTTTAAACTCATCACTGTGCTATTTACAAAGCTAATGAGCTCATTTATACATGTTTAACAGTATTTATATTATGTTAAATATAATGTTTAATAATGATGATGTCATATAATGTTAAATATGTTTAACAATTATGTCATATGTATATCAGTGATGCCACCATATATAATGTTAAATATGTTTAGCAAAGATGTCATAATGTTAAATATGTTTAAGAAATATGACGTCATATGCAATTTAAAATTAAATGACGTCATATATAATGTTTAACAAAGATGAAGTCATGTATAATGTTAAATATGTTAACAAAGATGAAGTCATGTATAATGTTAAATATGTTAACAAAGATGATGTCATAATGTTAAATATGTTAACAAAGATGATGTCATAATGTTAAATATGTTAACAAAGATGATGTCATAATGTTAAATATGTTTAGCAAAGATGATGTCATAATGTTAAATATGTTTAGCAAAGATGATGTCATAATGTTAAATATGTTTAGCAAAGATGATGTCATGTAATGTTAAATACAATGTTTAATAAATATGACGTCATATAATATTTAACAAAGATGAAGTCAGGTATAATGTTTAACAAAGATGAAGTCAGGTATAATGTTTAGCAAGATGATGTCATATATAATGTTTAGCAAAGATGACATATAATGTCACATACATTTCAAAGCAGTCTGCATGTATGATATTGCAACTGACTGTCAGATCTGGTATATTAAAGAGTAAAATGCATTAAAATGACTCTGTCAGCTTTACTGTCTGTACTGCAATATGTACAGGACACAGTGGAGTGAAATTACATTACTCTCAGACTCGTAGTGCATTAAAAAGCATTAAACATTTAAATAAACACTAATACACACCAGGTAGAAAAAATAGAATATGGAATTAAATTATACACATATAAAGGTCCCTGATGATAACATAATCAATAAAGTGACAGGCAACTACCAAGTCAGTAGGTATGACTAGTGCAATTGTAAAAAGAAGTGCACATTGGATGAGCTTATAGACTACTTAAATCGCAGGTTAAACAGAAAATTTACAGGAATAGCATAATGCTTACCTTTTTAACATATTGCTAAAATATGCTAGTGCAGAAAAGCAGCACCATACACTGTGCAAGTGTCATAGTATACCAGTGCAGTGTTCTCTAATAGTTTTCAACCATGCTTAGTCCTGTATAATCTAGTTTTAATGCTCTGTGTAGTTTTTTCTGTATATTTTGTCATTTTTTGCTCCAACTCACCTGCATTGTCTCAGAAGGGGTTTCTTAATGAGCTGGTGTGTTTAGTCAGCTGTCTGAGAAAAACAAAACTGTTCAGGGTAAGACAGTACCTCTCACACACCCCTCTAACTTAGAAATTGATTGTTTGATGGTCCGTGAGCTCAAATTTAAAGGTGATGTATATAATATAGGCTGCCTTTCAAAATTAGAATGTATGGTGTACATGATGTATAGTATAGAGCCAAAACATTATGCCCAATATGCTAATATGGCTAATTGGTTTTTCGAACACATCCTGCAGATGCTCAGTCAGATTGAGATCTGGTGAATTTACAAGTTAGCCACTGTCAAAGCCATTCAGAGCTTTATGTCTGCCCATTTCTCCTTCATTCAACACGTCAACTGTGAGAGACAACTGTTCACTTGACATGCACCATTGTTCTAAAGTAATTGGTGCTATTCATTTGTGAATGGTCATAATGTTCTGGCTAAGACAAGGTATGAGGAGCAGTGTGTTATAGCTCTTATACATGTGATGGGTGTGATATATTGTTTTTTTATGTGTGGAACAGGTTGTGAGAATCAAGTGTGTAATCCTCGTATGGGTAACCTAGCTGTGGGGAGGCACCTGCGAACTGAAACTCAGTGCGGTTCTGCTTCACCAGAGCAGTTCTGTGTCTACGATGAAGGCAGCTGTGTGCCGCACTGTGACTTGTGTGACCACACTGTGACTGAACAGGCTCACCCACCCAGTGCGTTGACGGACTCACCCTTCAGACAACCGCCCACCTGGTGGCAGTCTGCCCAAGGTGCTGTCACTGAGATTCTGCAGCTGGACCTGGAGGTGGAGTTTTACTTCACTCACCTGATCGTGATCTTCCGCTCTCCCCGGCCAGCGACCATGATACTGGAGCGCTCGCGAGATTTTGGCCAGACTTGGAACACGCTACATATCTACACACAAAACTGCAGTGGCCAGATTGCGGTGGAGAACAGCCGCAGGTGCACGGAGAAATACTCCTCAGCACGACCTTGCAGTGGGGGAGAGGTAGAGCTACTCTCATACATGTAGTACTGTGGTTTGGTTGATATACAGACCCATTCCAAAAAATTAGAATATCATGGAAAAGTTGATTAATTTCCAAAGCTGATTGCCTCAATGCCACGTCTCATTGTCCTTCCACTAGACTTTCCATTTATATGCTTGGACACAGCACTCCGTTATGAACTTTTGTGGCTTCCTCGTCCTATGGAGGGTATCAACGATGGTCTTCTGGCCAGTTGTTATGTCTGCAGTGTTCCCCATATTGAACCAAACTGAGAAAATTTAATGACACCTGGGGAAACCTGTGCAGGTGCTTTGAGTTTAGTAGATGATTAGTGTGTCACACTTTGTTTAAAACATTCATGCCCTGCAAAATTTGGGCTGATTTCTCCACAGTATTCATATTTTTTGAAATCCTGTTTTTGTGGGTTTTATGAGCTGGAAGCCAAAATTAAAATAAACAAATAAATACTTGAAAACATTTAAATTGTGGGCCCTGAAGCTATAATCTACAAATGATCTGCCAACACTATTAAGAGTTAAATTAATGCTGAGGGTGTCAAAATGTAACACTCCCAGTGTTAATTTAACTCTAATAGTGTTGATTTAACACTGGCAGATGTACTGTGTATGAACATTTATCTTTTTGAATGAAATTATGGAAATTAATCAACTTCCATGATATTCTAATTTTTAGGAATGGGTCTGTAGTTACTAACAATTAGAGATTATACTATTATACTTTAAAGATGGGGCATGGGAATGTGATATCGCTTAGCAGATTGTTGATTGCTCAAAAACAGCACCCTTTAACTTTAACCCTTTAATGTCTTCGGCAAGGGGTCAGGGGGTTTAAACAATAAAAACACTTCTACCAAATGGTTGAGATGGCACATTATGGTAAAAACAAGCCACAAATCCAAACCAATCAACAGGAAGAGCACTAATGGTTGTTATTTCCAGTTTATTTCTTGGGGTATGCTACAAAACTTTTCTCCTGACCTCCAGTAGATCAGACCCGGCTGCAGAAACGATTTAAGGGGGGGGGGGCATTGTATTTTTTCAGGGGGGCACATTTTTTGAACAAACATTTTATTTGCTTCAAGTTGAACAGCGGCTCTGTGACCACTCCTACTATAGTGCTGAGAAACAATCTTTCAATAAAATCCCAAAATCTAACAAAAAAAAACCCCAATAGTGCAGTACTGTGTTCATTCAATTAAATTAAAAGTCAAACATAAGCATAAACACATGGAGTGATAAACATAAGCACTGATGTCAGGCTGAACACTGACTGAAGTAAATATTCATACTAGGAGGGTTAACTTCAACAGCTAGGGAGCACAAGGAGCAGAACAAAGAAGTGTTACACTTCTGCCTGCAAGAAACCCAAGTTTGTGTGTGGGATGGAGGAGGCGTGGGGGGCAGATCGGAGTTTACCCCACTTTTAGTAGAGTTGCAGGCGGCGTTTGTGTAATGTGTGACTTCAGTGTTATTGTTGACGTCGTCACTCGCACTGCTCGGTTCTGCTCCTTGTGCTCCTTAGCTGCTGTAGCTAACCCTCCTAGCATGAATGTTTACTCCAGTGTTAACTTCAGTGCTTACGTTTCCAACTGAAATGCATGGTGCTGCTTCCTGTCCGCTCTCGTTTACGCTGGTGTGATGTGTTGTCCTCTTATTTGTTTGGAAATAAGTTCGAATATCTATGCCACACGAACAATGGTGAGTGTAGTCATTTTTCTAATATGAACATTAAAGTCAGTGACCCGCCCTCCTCTAAGTGGAACTGGCTAGAATGTTGCCTTGCCTTCACTGACTGGTTGAATTGTATGACTGACAAACCGAGATAGAAAAAATAGAAAGATGGCCACTCCGAGGTAAAAACAAAACATATAAACAGCTTCCAGTCCAGTCAGGGGGGGCACGGCTGACTCTATGTCCCCCAATGCCCGCCCATGCCGCCGGGTCTGCAGTAGATGGAGGTGAACACCTCTAAGGTTATGTTCAACACCTTTTTCAGTACCATGTGGTAACTCAAGACATTGAGCAGAATGTAAAAGCATCAAGTTCAAAACTGTAGTAAAGTGTAAACAGACCTTTCTTACGGAGAGCCAAGCTTCTTTCAAGTTGAGCTTTAGCGCTAAATCACTTCTGCCCACAACCACATTACAAATGTTGACCCCTGTAGGAAATGCAGCCCTCAAACACTCATATTTCAATTTTTCCAAATTAACAAAAGTGAAAATGCATTCAAGTACATGTAAAATGTATTTAATAAATACAAGAAAATGTGATTGAAAGCTGAAACATAACCTACAGCTAACTAAAGTGCATGATCTCCACATTATTTAGGAAAATAGAGTTAGCAATAGGTTTTGGCTAGCTAACTACAGCCTTTGTCAAATCCATCAACTTTTTGAGCACTTTGGTACGCTACAATGACATGTTAGCACCCATTAGCAGTGACTGCCGAGTTAGCCCCATACATCAGACATACATCATCCTTGGAATTCACAACTTTTTAGCTCCTTTTAATTGCTTAAACCCACTTCATCTCACTGTCACATGGAAATGCATGAAAATTGTTACATTATAAGTTATTACTTTGACATTTTAGTGTTTCTAAACATTAGCCTCGTGCATTGCTAATAACGCTATGAGAAGCAGTTTAAGACTTTTTAATTTCATTTGTTACAAAAGTATTGCTACAAAATGACAGAAATCAAAGTAAAATCGCTCTTTCACAATCTAAGTTGGGGTCTGTAGTTACTAACAATTAGAGATTATACTATTATACTTTAAAGATGGGGCATGGGAATGTGATATCGCTTAGCAGATTATATAATTTTTTCTTTTAACTGGACCAAGTTATATTGTCATCACTAGAGAGTGCTCTGTTACTTGAGTATAATGCTCAAAGGATATTCCCAAAATATAGGAAATACAAGGTGTGAATACTTTAGCTAATTGCTAAAAATGTTTGGCAAAGTTTTCTATATAAAGTATTTTCTCTTTGAAGAGCTGCATAAACAGATTTTCATGTTATTCAAACTAATCCACAACTAATTCAAAACTGTCTGCATTATATTTCCATAATGGTCAAATAGACCATCAGCAGTAAAATATCTAGCAGGTTAATCCCATAGTGCATCATAATTTAGGTGTGTATATATAGATATTATCAGAAGTTGATATCGACTGAATCAGGTATCGGTATTGAAAGGTGAAAAGCGGTATTGATGCATCCCTGGTGGTTTATCATACTTTAACTTATATATCTCAAAATGTGAATGTGTGCTATTTTGGACTAGGCTTGTTACAGGACTGGATTGAAATATTTCTTTCAATAACTGGTGTTGGATGTAATCTGTGTTAGTAATATTAAGCCGTCATGGATTTTATATCCAAGATGTTTTGGAAACCTCATCAAGAACCCCATTTAAATGCAATAAAGAAAGGTATTTAAAAAAATAACCAAACATAATGATACAAGTTAAGATTGACTGACTGTTATAATAGAACATCACATTTAAGAGCTGTCTTTAGAATAACTGTATGACTGTTAAGAATATAACTTATAACTTATATAACTGTATAACTGTCTAACTTTAAGAAATTAAGAACTGATTGTCACATAAGAGAGAGTAAAGCCATGTAAAAACTGCAGTTACCGGTTTAATTTTTAACTATATTAAATGACATTATGAAGTCATATCCTTTGACACTGAGAGAATTGTCTTCTCATGTTTTTGTACGTGACTGTGTATGTTTGTGTATCTGTAGGTCATTTACCGTGCTCTGTCACCCTGGGAAACATTAGAACCATACAGCTCAGCCTCTCGTACCCAGCTTGGTATTACCAATCTGCGAGTGCGCCTGCTGCAGCCCCAACTTTGCCCATGCCAACTGAAAGAGGGCAGTGCCAATCTGCCCACTGCCCCCTATGCCATCTCTGACTTCATCTTGAAGGGTGCCTGTCTATGCCATGGTCATTCTGACCAGTGTGTGCCTGTCAGTGGCTACCGACCCACACACCATCGCGGTCACCACATGGTGAGTGGAGAGGCCTTTGTGTATTTGTGGATCTGCATGTGCATGTGTGTTTTGGTTGGATGTGCAGCATTCCAAATGCACACAGTGAGTAATGTTATCACTTGGTAGGTTGCAAGTTGTATCACTATATATGAAATACAGGCTCAGCATGTGTATGCACTTTAGTGTTAAAATATTGATGCTTTGTAATAATAGGCCTAGCACAACCTCAGTGCATCATCAAAATGTTAAACAGCTTATCCGTTTTTGTGAAAACCACTGACAGAGTGAAGTAGGCAGAGACAAGTGGTGCACAATAAATGGCCAGTATATTATTTGCAGATTAAAGGAAAAATGTAATTGTCATCAGTAGTTATGGCTTGTAATTCAAACTGATATTTTTGTCCAGTGTTGTCGCACAAGCACTGAAGCACAAGTTTGTGTAGTTACCAGTAGTGCAAGTTTCCCTTCATCTAGACCCCACAGTGGTTTGTAATGGCCACTCTACTGCCCCTCCCTTTAAAGGCCTCAGATGGCTACAATGTAACATGAATTTTACAGAAAACAGATTTATCTGTGCTTGTAACTATACATTGCCTACTCAGATTTTTAGTTGTTAAATCAAAATATGTGCTTTTTTATTGTTAAAAAAACTTAACAATAATGTGCCATTTATGGTGATTTTTTAAATTGTTTTTATTAATCTGTGATTGACTTGAAAGAAGAGTTTATGTAATACATTTAAATAAAACTCATTCCTTTATATTACTGCCATATACAGCAGGTATCCGCTACCATCAGTTGTTCATTATCGGTTATTGTATCGGATCAGAAAATTCCATATCAGTGCATTTCTGATGGAAAGGGGGAAATGCTATTCACATTCTCACACTTAAATGAGTAAAGTTGTTCACTGATTCTAAGGGATGAGACTTTTTGGTTTTACTTTGCCACTGAAAATTGAATGGAACCTTGACTGCAAGATCAATAATCATATTGCATTGAAAGCCTGTATCATTACACCATTGACCTGAATTTTTTTCATTCAAGGCTGGATATGTGAGAACCACTGGGCATGATGGAATGTGATCCTTTACAGATATTTCACCTGCAGTCTGCTAGCTTGTCCTGCTTCAGGAAGCAACATGTTAGCTTGAAGTATCAAATAAACATAAGCACAGTTTAAGGGATTGTAGGTGTTTGGACACGAATGACTAACTTGTTTTTAATGAGAAAATGTGTTCACTCTTCTGAATGATTAGATTCTAATTTTTGTGCTTGGATATGGTTCTATAAAGCCCTGTTTGTCTCCCCTCGTTGTTTCACCATTTGGATAATTTAAGCAGGGTAAGCGTTTGCTGTGGAGCATGTCCCCTCTCTGTGGTGACATTACTGTAAACCCAAACTTTTGATAACAGAGCTGAGATTAGAGGAGAGATAGGGAAGGCAGACAGGAAGGAGGGAAGGAGGAAAAGAGGGAGGGACAGTGAGGGCGAGACGCAGAGAAAACGGAAAGACCCACATTGCACGCCACTTTCCCCTAATACACTCTCTGACTGTTTGTCCCTTGTAGTCAGACAGTAAAGGCAATTAGTGATAAACATACACACGCGTACAAGCATGGTACCCAGTCAGGGTCACATCGTTTGATCTAAGACAAATCCAGACATAACACACACACACACACACACACACACCAACCCAATTACACAGACAGGGCAAGGCTTTGCAGGCATCCAGATATGAATGAATGACTTGTCCATCAACACTTTCACTCAGTAACACACACACACACACACACAGCCTCTACACACCCTGCAGGAATGTGCACGTTTGGTGTCTGTTATATGAGGATGATGATGGTGAAGGTGGTGATGCCATTTTCTCTCCCTCTCTCTACTCTCAGTTTTCTTTCTTCCTGTTTTTGCCAAATGTAGTTTGTTCTCTTTTTGGCATCGAACAAAGAAGCTAGCCAGGTTGCATTCAGTTTCTCTGGAAGACAAACACACACACCCACACACAGTCTTCAAGCTCTGAATACTCTAGACAACAGAATTGATTAATCACTGGGTATAGAGTGGTTTAATGGGGTAGTAGGAATGCTGAGACAACTACAGGGAAGTCACAACTTCAAATCCCAGTAGGTGTTCAGTGTTGTGCTGTTAGGTAGGACACTTGACTCCTCATTGTCCCCAGGCCATTGTCATGGGGCAGCCAGCTATTCAGGTGGAGCTCCTAAAACTGACCTAAAACCACAGGGTTGGCCTTCAAGTGCAGATAGAGGATGTGGCCGAAAAGAATGAAAAGTGTAAGCAAAGACAGTTAACCATGACCGGGCTTGAATTGGCACAGTGCGATAGAAAAAACATGGCCCATAGTACACTGCCGCTGCACTACTGATATGAGAATTTGATAAATAATTAGAGAGAGGACAGAAGATTCAATGCATCACATGCAGCAGGCAACCTGGATAGATATTGCCAAACAAACAAAAGGACTTGAGAGTGTGCATGAGAATGAGGAGTGGCCATGCCGGAAGAGTCAAGCAGGCATATGGTTAAATGTATGTTTTTTAATTTTGTTTTTAAAGTATTATAAATATTATAACTCACCTATTTTTTTATTTTATTTTCTATTTTTTTTGTATTTATTTTTATTTTATGTAATTATATTTTTCTCTGCTCTTAATTTTTATGTAGTTGCTCTGTTCCTTTATCTTTTTATGTAAGACACTTTGTGACTGATATCTGAGAAAAGTGAGGCACAAATAACATCACCTACTTACTTACAGTCCCCTAGGGCTACAGAGCCCTGGCCGTGGCATATGGATTTACATACAGTACTGTCAGACTGGCTCAGCTCCTGGGGGAGGAGGAACCCTGGGCATGTGGGATTTACAAGCAGCCTGCCACACCAGGGGGCATAAACCCTAGAGGGTAGGCCAGGATACAGGGCAGACTCCCTGTGGTCAACCCACACACACTCAAGACAGAGAGATGAAAGCATCTTAGCCTCTGTGATGAAACCCACTTAAGCATAAAATGAGAAGATAAAATGATTTTTTTTTCTTTTTTCCTTTTATTTTGGTCATATTTTAAAGGCAGGGCAAGCTTTGGACAATCACTGGTTACCAGCAGAAGTCAGATGTAGACGTAGTGAAATGACACGACACACAGAACCTTTTAAAAGCCATGTCACAGAAATGACCACTAATGACCGGCAATAGCAAATCAGGAAGAAGAAGCCTACCCGCCCAAGTGAACAGATGATCAGACAGGGTGGCTCAGTGACTGCACCAAACCAGCCCCAGCTGCTAACAATGAAACAGCTGATGTCTGGCATTAGCAAATCAAAAGAAAGCAGCAGTAAATTGCTGTACAGCTGGGGGTGGTCCTTTACAGTTATTATGCTCTACAGGCTGATTTTCTCACCAATTAGGCATAATGGGGCATAATTAAGCAAAATGCTAAATTTTCCTTCCAAATGCATATGTCCAAATGTTTGTAGACACCTGCTTATCTAAAGTTTTTTCTGATATCAAGTGTATTAGAGAAGTTTTTCCAGCTTTGCTACAGTATCTACTCTAAGGCGAAGGATGTTGGAGCATTGCAGTGAGGATGTGTTCAACCACTAGAGAATTAGTGAGGTCAGGTTCTGATGTTGGATGATTTGTTCAAAATCACAAACTGCACTCCAAGCCAAGTCATCCTAAAGATGTTTAATGGTGCTCCATCACTCCAGAGCAGCCTGATGCTTGTGTGTGTGTGTGTGTGTGTGTGGCGGGGGACTATATCCCTCCAGTTGGTATTTGGTTTTGGGTAGGGTGAAGTGTGGCTGTTCCAGAGTGTCCCATCCTGTTAGCCGTGTGTGTAATTAAATATGTGAGCAATGGGTGAACTAAATGTTTCTGGTAATTGTTGATCAGTCTGGAGTAATTTAGCCCATTCCTCCATACAAAACAACTTCAACTCTGTTGGTGGATTTCCTCCCATAAACTGTTTGCAGGTCCTTCCACAACATTTCTCTTGGATTAAGGTCAGGACTTGGCTTTTTCAAAACATTAACTTTATTCTTCTTTAATCACTGTTTGCTAGAATAACTTGTGTGTTTAGGATCGTTTTCTTGCTGCATGACCCACATTCTTTTGAGATTGAGCTCACAAACAGATGTTCCTCTAGAACTTGCTTGTATAGTTCAGATTAATTGCTTCAACAATGATGGAAGCCTTCCTTGCCCAGATGCTGCAAAGCAGACCCAAACCAAAATGCTACCACCTCCATGTTTCACAGAGGGGATGAGGTTTTTATGCTGATATTCAGTCTTTCTTTCACATAATGTTTCTCATTTAAACCATTAAAAATCTATTTTGGTCTCTCCACAAAACATTGTTCCAGTAATCTTTTGGCCTGTCAATGTGATCTTTAGCAAACTGCAGATGAGTAACCTTTCTCCTTGCAACCCTGCCATGCACACCATTGTTGTTCAGTGTTCTCCTGATGGTGGACTCATGAACATTAATATTAGCTAATGTGAGAGAGGCCTTCAGTTGCTTAGTTACTTAGAGTTCCTTTATGACTTTGCAGACTATTACATGTATTACTCTTGGCATGATCTTTGTTGGTCAACCACTCCTGGGGAGGGTAATACATGCATAGAATTTCCTTCAATTATACACAATCTATCTGACAGTGGATGGTTTTAACATTTTCCAGCCTGATAAGCATCAATAACTCTTTCTTCTCATCAGAAAAAGAAGAGGCCCTCAGAATGTTTTGAATTTTGAATAAAAGCACCCACTCACACCTGATTGTCACCCCATTGACAACACCTGACTCAAATTTCACTTTCAAATTATCTGCTAATCTTAAGGTTCACATACCTTTACACTCACAGACAAGTAAAATTGGAACATTTTTCTCAATCAATAAATGACTATCATCTATAATATCATAATAAAAATGACTATAATCATTCTCTTTATCTATTTTAAGATGTTTATGACTATCTGATAAAGTTTTTGGTAAAATTTTTGCAGAAATATAGAAAATTCTAAAACGTTCATAATCTTTCAAGCACCACTCTAGGTGTCATGTCAGTGCCATTACGCCTGAACATTACCTTACACCAATGTTTTTATAAAGATCTGATAAATAAGCCTTGAACTTTAAAGGGTTAAACATGTTAATTTGATCGTATTGTCTTTTCAGGTGCATGGCAAATGTGTTTGTAGACATCACACAGCAGGTGACCACTGTGAGAGATGTGATCGTCTCTATAATGATCAACCTTGGAAACCAGCCAGTGGCTTAACCGGAGAAGCTCACCAGTGTGCTAGTGAGTTGGTTGGTTGGTTAGATAGTTAGTAGATTAACACATTTCTAGCACTCAATTTTTTAATGGCATGTTAAGCCATTTTAGTATTGTCTTCACATTAGAGCAGTGGTGGATGGTTGCGCGCGTTGGGCACCCGCATCCCTAGTTCCAGCACTGCATCAAAGGAATGGTTCCATCAGTAATCATATTTATTTATTTGTCCACTCCATATGTAGTTAACCAATCCATTTCAACCAATCAATTTACTTCTTTAGTTAAGAACTGTAGCTGTTAAGTAAATATTTCTTTCAAAACTCATGTCACCTAAGTAGCCCAGGCATTTTTGTAAAAATACATGACAAACTCTCAGTGATGGAACATCCATGTCTTGATTAAGGTCTCACAGACTAGTCAATGTGGTTTAAGACACAGTATAACTCATTATGAATCATACAAAAGAATAAATCTTTGCCGTTACAGGCAACTGTTTCAGACAGTAGTATGAGTAGTAGATCTTGGATCAGATTCCTCTGTCTTAATGATGTTCATCGTGACTGAAAACTGATTCTAGAGCAGTGCTTCCTTCTCTGTGTTGTTGTAAAAGATGACAGATGCTCAAATGTTTTATCATTGTTATAGTTCACAGTGTCATACAGTGTCCTGAACTTACACTTATTAGTCTGTGAGACCTTAATTAAGCTCAGTGTGGGGTTTGAGCAGGTTGAAAGAAGTCTTGGGGATGTACTGTATTTTGATGGAAACAGTAAAACAATTATCTGACTAGTGTGTTTGCTGTCTGTTCTGATATTGCCAAACTCTGTGTATGTGTGTACAGAGTGCAGGTGTAATGGTCATGCAGAGAGCTGTCACTTCGACTTAAGTGCATGGCTGCGCTCTCGTCAACGCAGTGGGGGTGTGTGTCACTGCCTGCACAATACAGAGGGACAACATTGCCAACAGTGCCAGAAAGGCTTCTACAGGCATCATCAAAGATCACTGACTGCCATGGACTCCTGCATACGTAAGACACACCCATGTACAACACACATACACACAGACTTACATTTATGACTTATTGACTTAAATGTGATTCATGGCAATATGACAGTCTGGCTGTGCAGGATTTGTATAAAAAGCCGGATCGGGGTATATTGAAGAAAAGCTGCATAAATTATTTAAATGAAGTTTTTTTTCAGTTTTTTTTTTAAAATCCTTCTCCATCTACTTTTTATTCCTCTCTCTCTCTCACTCTCTCTCTCTCTCTCACGCTCTCTCTCTCTCTCACGCTCTCTCTCTCTCTCTCTCTCTCACTCTCTCTCTCTCTCTCTCACACTCTCTCTCTCTCACTCTGTGTGTTTAAATATTTATTTTAGAAGTTTGGCCAGTATGTTATCAAAGTTCAGGAACTCTGCATTTTTGCAAATATATTAGCACACACACATCGACACACAAGGCTGTTTGGCATGGAGCTCTATTCCAGCTCGGAATGCTGATGGCTCTTATAACGAGCTGAGACACGCAGAATAACAAGAGTACTGATGGGCCCTTGGCTGTGTATAGGTGTGTGGATGTGTGTGTGTGTGGAGGGATAGCAGACAGATTAATCATCACATACATTGACATACTACTCTTGTGATACCTGACTTCATAGCCAAAGCATCAATCTCATCAGGACAGCTCTCCGAGTTTCTTGTGTTTGTGTACTTGGAGGTCTCTCTTGTGAGCGTATGAAACAACAGCTTTTTTGTTGATTTTTTTTTTTTGCATTTCTTTCTTTTACAATGTAATCTATTATTATTATGCAGCATTTGTGGTTTTCTTTAAAATGAATTAGGCCAGGTACTGGATTTCTGAAACAAAGGCTGATTTGAGAATCAGTACTTACAGTACCAGTCAAAAGTTTATTCAGTTTTTTTTCTCGTTTTTCCCTTTCTTTTCTACTAAACTTAAGTGTTAAACCAACCAAAATGTTTCAGATTTTAGATTCTTCACAGTAGACACACAGCTGATGTCTCAAACACATTAAGAGGCAAGAAATGCAAGTCATGAACTCTTGACCAGGCACAGCTGTTAACTGAAAGCCAGGTGACTACCTCATAAAGCTGACTGAGAAAGTGCCAAGAAAGCTGGCATCTAAGCAAAATGTGCCTACTGTGAAGAATGTAAAATATAAACATATTCTGATTTGTTTAACACTGTTTTGTTTACTAAATAATTACAGATGTATTTATTCATAGTTTGGATGACTTTAGTATTAATCTACAATGCAGACAATTATTTAATACATTTTTAAATAATGAAAAACCACTGAATGTCCAGAAGGTGTGTCCAAACTTTAGACTTTTTCTGTATGTATGTGTGTGTGTGTGTATATATATATATATATATATAGTCATCACTTGTAGCATTGTGTAGTTCATGTGTTCATATATCTACAGGGGTTAGACAATGAAACTGAAACCCCTGTCATGTTAGTGTGGGAGGTTTCATGGCTAAACTGGACCAGTCTGGTGGCCAATCTTCATTAATGTCACATTGCACCAGTAAGAGCAGAGTGTGAAGGTTCAGTTAGCAGGTAAGAGCACAGTTATATAGTATATTGCAATGCACACAACATTATGGTGACATACCAGAGTTCAAAAGAGGACAAATTGTTGGTGCACGTCTTGCTGGCGCATCTGTGACCAAGACAGCAAGTCTTTGTGTCTAAATATTATTGAGCCACTTTGGGGTGTTTTGGAGGAGCGAGTCAGGAAACGGTTTCCTCCACCAGCATCACGTAGTGACCTGACCACTATCCTGCAAGAAGAATGGCTTAAAATCCCTCTGACCACTGTGCAGGACTTGTATATGTCATTCCCAAGACGAACTGACACTGTATTGGCTGCAAAAGGAGGCCCTACACCATACTAATAAATTATTGTGGTCTAAAACCAGGTGTTTTGGTTTCATTGTCCAACCCCTGTGTATATATATATATCTCTCTAGAGACTCTAGAAAGCTCACATTGAGAAGAAACCTCATTAAATGAACACTGAAACAATCCTAGGATATTATTCATCAGCCGTCAGGTTTTAAACTGCCCTGTAATAGTGTGACTTGAACACTGAAGCATCTCCACAAGGATAAGTACTATCCTGCTTTCCCTGGATATGGTGTCATTTGTTGAAATTATCCTGAACCACATTGTCAACTTCCATAAGCTTGGCAGAAGACAGTTATAGAAGAGTTATTAGAACGTTTTTTGAAGCATGTGGAAAACCTGAATGCATCCTACAATGTAATGTGATCTTGATCTAAATCATAATGAACAAGAAACATTGCCGTCTTTTTTTAAAATCATTACATTTAATTCAGTTAGACGTGCTTGACAAGCTTGTACAGATGAAACTAAGGTGATGAATCATGTTGTCATCCTGGACTTTGACGTGAGCCCTGAATCACACTTAAATCATGCATTTTAAATTATACATTGAGACTGCCTTCTTTCATCTGAGGAACACTGCCAGAGTTCAGATCTATCTTATCCTGAAAGGTGCTAAAGAGTTGACTAATCCTTTTGTGTTCTCCTGCCAGAGAAATGACACAAGTATGAACATATTACACATATTTCATTGGCCACCAGATTAATTCAGTGGCAGATAGATTTTTAATTCTGTTCATTGTTTTTCCCGCACTTAAATATTTAAGACGCATGTTTCAAACCTTATCCTAAAATAGTGCACTCCTGTACACTTCTGTCTGTAACACACTCACTTCAACTATAAGGAAGAGGTTGTTAATGCGTTGATTAGTTATTCGTGTGATCATGGAACTACTATATCATGCAGGCCAGGGAGAACTCTAAGACCAGGGTTGGGAATCGCTGGCTTAGGGCTTTGATACATTGAAGATCTGACTTGTACCTTTAAGATTGAATGAATATGTGAATATGCACAGAATGTTTCTTTATCATTGTATGGGATGTAGTCCTAATTGGTAGATGGTACTCTTGCATCATTGCTTTTAGAATATATTGCACTTTTTTATATGTTTGTCTTTATAAATCTTGTTTTTATCACAGCTTGTGGATGCCATTCAGTGGGTGCGGTGAGCTGTGACCCCACTAATGGTGACTGTACTTGTAAAGCAGGGGTAGCTAGTCCACTTTGTGACCAGTGCATGCCTGGATACTGGGGTTTCAGTGAATATGGCTGCAAACCCTGCCACTGTGCAGGAGACTGTGATCCTTACACTGGAGACTGCATGACTGGGTTAGTGAGTATGTATGTATTTATATGGGAACAGTAAACCATAACAATCATTATCTTTTGACCAGCTCTTGATATTGTATTGGTGTATTAACTAAATATTACACACTTAACGTGTACAAAATTGATGTTTGCAGGCTATACGCTGATCAGAACAGCTCCTTATTTCGAGTGGAAGAACTATTCTCTGCCTTAACTGTTCCAGGTATGGAGTGCTAATAACAGTGCTATCTTATTCCCCACAGCTAGCTGTTTTGATAGAGTATGTGTCACTTAAATGTCATGATTGTTTTTAGATTGTCTTGACAACGGATACAAACTGACAGCCAATATGATAATTGCGGACGTTTTTTTTCTCTCTGCAGAGAAATGTGTATGTAAACAGCAATCACTTGGAAACAGCAAACTCTTCTGCACCATGAAATATTCTTATGGTGAGTACCAGCACCCTCAGGCCCTGACTCACTGTGCACTTATCATTTTTATGCCATAATGTTCAAAGCATTACGATCAAAGTTTCACTCACTCGGTGTGATGAGTTCTGGCCCTTGTTGCAGTCATCCCTGTTCAGGAAAGGAGTTTGAGACCTCATGGCTATCATATGCATGTGTATATCATATATAAGGCACATGCTTGGACATACTAGTGCATTTCAACATTTAAATATTGTGGATTTGTGTTCATAATTAAATTAAAAACTGTAATAAACAGTAATTTTTATTACATTTTTAAAATTTTAATAAATAATAGCGAAATGGTGAACACACTAGGCTGTGAGAACATGTGCCCGAAGCAGTGGGCAGCCCTACAGCGCCCGTGGAGCAGATGGGGGTTAGGTGCCTTGCTCAAGTGCACTTCAGTCATGACGTGCCCGGGGGGATCAAACTGGCGACCTTCAGGTCACATGACAAGGTCCTTAACCACCAGACTATGGCATGTAAAGTGACATTTGAAGAATTTTTAGTTTTTCTCTTGATCAGTATGGTTTATCCATCCATTCATCATCACACTCGCTTAATTTTTATCAGGGTCATGGTTAGTCCCCTACCAGGACAGTGCGCCAATCCATTGCTGGGTGCCCACACGCACACATACATACACACAGACAATTTTTAGAGTACCCAATACACCTGACCTCCATGTTTTTGGACTGTGGCAGTCCCTGGAAGAAACCCACACAGACACATGGAGATCATGGAAACTCTGCTCAGATGGGGACTCAAACCCAAGACCTCAGTGCTGAGAGGCGAACATGTGCTAACCACTAAGCCACCGTGCTGCCAGGTTTATTGCTCATGAAAACCAGAAATCCAGAATACACACATACATACACATTATACTTATATAGCACCTTTCTAGACACCCAAGGACGCTTTACAATCAACACACTCCATTTACACACACCGGTGAGAAGCGGCAGCCAGTCGCGCACAGCGTACTCTCAACTGGAAGTGACCATCCACCTGGAGGACTGCATCGAGCACTAGGGGGATCACCCAGAACAGAGTGCCAACCATATCTGGACATACATACATACATACATACACAGACATACACATTCATACACACACCAGGGTCATTTTAGAGTAGCTAGTTCACCTGATCTCCATGTTTTTGGACTGTGGGAGGAAACCGGAGTCCCCGGAGGAAACCCACTAGGACACGGGGAGATCATGGAAACTCCGCTCAGATGCAGACTCGAACCCAAGACCTCAGCGCTGAGAGGAGAACGTGCTCACCACTAAGCCACCGTGCCGCCCAGAATCTCAGATTATTAGTATATTTTAAACTTGAGTAAATTACTCTTCAAGTATTCAAATAAAACTTTAAACATGTCAACATTTAAAACAAAAAAGGCTTGAAATGTGTAACTATGTTTAATGAATATAAAACATGACTGCAAAGCATCTTGAAGTCACACAAATGAACTTTTTAATGATATTTAAAATTTTGGAGATGCACTAGAACAAAGTGAAATATAGAGCATCATGGAATTTCACAGAACATTTGAGGAAATGTGGTTGCTGTCTCCAAAAGGACTGTCCTGCAATCTAAAAGAATAGGTCGGCAAAGGAATACATGTGCACATTTTCAAAAAGTAAGCTAGCAGATAAGAGTTGTGCCTTGTAACTATTAAAGAAAGGAAGCATACAGTTGACACAAAATCTAATATAAAAATGATGGTCAATACATATTCTAAAATAGACTCACTCATATAGTGAAATTATGTTATCTATAAATATGAATTACTATATGATGTAGCTAAAAAGAGCTGAGGCTGAGAACTATATGTAGCCTATATATAGTTTTTGAACTTTATATATTTAAACTAAAGAAGTAAACATTGGACACAAATCATCTCTTGACCTTTGAATTCATTTGAATTAATGAGAAAATCTTGCACATTTAAGTTAATTTCATGTATGCATGTAAACAAATGTATAAAGGTACATATAAACAAAAATGATCTAATCTTAAGTGTGTGTGTGTGTGTAGCTCTAAAGGTGAGTGTGTTGGCAGCACATGATAAGGGCTCTCATGCGGAGGTAGATGTGAAAGTTCTAAAGGTGCTGTGGAGCAGCTCCACCTTCAGGCTTTCACGAGGAACTCTCACACTATATCCAGAGTCTTGGACCTCTCGAGGTTGTACCTGTCCTGTACTGTATCCAGGTGAGCATACCGACACAATCAAGCACAGTGCTGTGTATCAAGTTTGTATATCAAGATATGTTAGTGCTACGAAAAGTCTTAACCCCGCCACTGAAACCAGACTGCTGGCCATTGAAAATTCAACATAAAGAGATATTCAGTAGTTATTTATTAGGCAGATTGTTTATGATACTTGGTATAGTTTTGCAGAATACACAGTCAGTATCTGGTGTGTTCATCATGGACAGAAGTAACAAGTTCTCCATGGACTGGCATGGAGAGAAAAAACACTGAATAAGTATTTATTGATCACAGTGCCAGAAACCTCTATATGTGGCCAGAGTACTTGTTGATGGTTTTTGGTGTGCCAGTCTTCTTGCAATCATGGTCCAGGCAAGTTCAGGTGGGAGAAAAATCATCAATTAAGCCACATGTGGTTCAGCATTATCTTCATGTAATATGCCACCAGGGGACTTCTCTAGATAAGCTACCACCTCTGCGAAGTATCTCTGACTGGTTAAAGTCTTGACAGTGACTATGAGGGGTGAACAGGAGATTATTTATTTTATTAAAGGAGCAGTTATTTATACTACCAAAAAAGAAGCAAACATTTATGAAAGTGATTATTTTTACTTTTTACCCCCATAGAATACAACTAGAATGAGATTAAGAATCAAAAATGTACTCCAACTACTCAATTACATTGTTTAATGACTTTATTAAACAATGTATTACTTGTCCAGGAAAATAACTACTAGACAGGTTTATATATAATAATAATAATAATTAATAATTAATAATTAATAATAATAATAATAATATTATATTAATTATAATTATAATTAATATAATATATTATAATAATATATTTTATAATGATTTTATATATTAATATATTATATATTATTATATATTTTTATAAATTTTTTGTAATATATTTTTTATATTTATATATTATATATTTATATATTAATTTATATATTATATATATAAATAATAATAATAATAAATTATTGTTGTTGTTGTTGTTGTTGTTATTATTTAATTAATTTATTATATAACATTTATTTATATTATATACTTTGGACACACCTTATGGGCATTCAGTGGTTTTTTGTTATGTAATGGTCTGCATTGTAGATTAGTACTAAAGTCATCCAAACTATGAAGAAATACATATGTAATTATTTAGTAAACAGAACGGTGTTAAACAAACCAGAATATATTTATATTTTAGACTCTTCAAAGTCCTTCCTCTTGCTTATATGCCAGCTTTCTTGACATTTTCTCAGTCAGCTTTATGTGGTAGTCACCTGGAATGGCTTTCAGTTAACAGCTGTGCCTGGTCAAGAGTTCATGACTTGCATTTCTTGCCTCTTAATGTGTTTCAGACATCAGCTGTGTCTACTTTGAAGAATCTAAAATCTAAAACATATTTTGGTTTGTTTAACACTTTTAAGTTTACTACATGATAACTTATGTGTTCCTTCATAGTCTGGATGACTTCAGTATTCATTTACAATGTAGGGAAAAATAAAAACATTGAATGAGAAGGTATGTCCAAACTTTTGATGGGTACTGTATGACAGGACGATACTGATTCTCAAGTCAGCTCTTGCACACATACAGGTTCAGAAATACAGTACCTGGTCTTATTAATTTTACTTACATTTGTTGCATAATATGTGTGTGTATATATAATTTTTGTTTTGTTTACACAATACTTTAGTTAGAATAATGTATTTGTTCCTATTTTCTGTAGGGTTGGTGTATCTCGTTGCTGGGCATGTGCATGTAAGAAATGGGCATCTTCTCGTCAACACAAAGAGTTTAGTGAAGCCATGGAACACCAACCTTAGCCGCAGAGTACTTCAGCTCCATACTAAGTGTAACTGAGAGAAAGAGAGAGAAACTGATACTATAGAGCTAGAATCCCTAAAACATGTTACTCTGAAATAGTCAGTCATCAACTGAATTTGATGTTAACTTACAGTGTTTATAAGTGTGTGTATGAATGTTTGACAAGGCGGAAAGATAAAGTACTTAGAAATATAAGTATACTGTACAGAATGTATATCAACTGAATGTACATAATGTTGTAATGTATATTATTTTTACCACTTAATGGACTTGTATATAAAATGCAGTTTGTACATATATAAAAAAATCTATTTTGTTAAAAGGAAAATCAACAATAAGGATGACTATATGACAGACGAGGGTACAGCCATCACAAGCACTCTTTTGACATAACTGCTTTTCAACCTTGCTTTAACATAAAATATAAACGTTACAAGATTAAATTAATCTGAGATTGTTGTTCAGTAAATAAATTAATCCAGTTTAAAGTTTGTGTTTCTGCATTTGCACTCATATCTGAATGTTAAAGGTGCAAGAAGTAGATCAATCTCATTAAACCCACCATCAGGAGTTTCACCACTGTTTTCAACACCTACTTTTTTCAGTGTTGTACATGAAAGCTTGAGAAACATGAGATTACAAACATTTATTTAAATGTAAACATCTATAACAAATGAGAAGGCCATTGTTTTGTTTTTATTTTCAGAGTCTGATGAAACAGGTTTAAATTTTTCATATTTCAAAATACACTCAATGTCACTGTCTTTGAGGAACGTAATTTGTAGAGGACTTTTATTAGACTCCATTGTGTGCACTACCTTTTTTAATAAGACAGGGTTTACATACACCACTGCTGATTGGGTTTACATACACCACTGACACCTATTTAACCAGAGAAAATGTATCTCAACACCTTGTTGCTCATCAGTTTGCACCATTTCCACAAACGGTTCAATCTGGAAACTATCAAAATGGTTTTGAGATTAACTGGCCTCTAGGTCAGCTGTAAATGCTAGTCCACACTAGTCTAACCCAAAGGAAGGTTGAGAGATTGGGTAACAGTACATGACTGTGGTTCTCAGCTTTAGGAACACCACACTCTGGGTTGTAATGTTTTTACCTCATCTACTACACCCTAAAATGCATGAACATCCAGGGCTTGATTGCTCACACAGGAAGAGTGATTACAGCACTATCCACCTACCTCATGTCTTATTCACGTGTAAGGAAAAACCCAACATCATAATGCAGACATCATTTACACACAGGTTACAAGAGAAACACAGCCAGCTAGCTACATTAGCTACATAATTCAAGAAAATAACAAATCCCTCCATACACAAATCAGATTGAGACATGTCTAGTAGATAAACCGCAACCTTTGTATAGTTTTTGAGGGATCAGGTGCATGGATGAGGTAGGTTGGAAGGAGGACAGGCATGTAGGTCTGTCTTTTTTTCAGTGTGAGTAAAATGATTGGACAGGGTTTTAGTCTTTAAACCAGGTGTTCACTCATGTAAAATACTACTAGTTGTGTAAATGATATCCACATAGACAACATCAATATTCAAGCAAATAACACTGCTGTTTAACTCAACCTATTCTGAGGAGATTGGTTGTATTTTCTTTGTAAGTTAACAATGCAATCCAGACCCCAGGACCTGCAGTACCATCTACAACTAGAAGATGTCACTAAAAGACCAAGAAATAAAACTACCAAACTCCACATTTAATTGAATGACACTTTACAGCACACATTTCACATTGAGTCAGTATAATGCAAAGCTTTTGTTACATTTTTAAATATTAGTCTTTAAAGTATTCATGTACATGTCCTTAGATGTAATAGACTGTCATAGTAAAGTGAAAAGTGGGATTGAGTTAAAAGGGCCACAGGTGGGGGAAGGTCCCGTGAGGAGTTTGGAATTTTATTTTCCTTTAAATATTAAAAGAACTAATATTTAATAATAGGCATAGATCCCAGAATTTGGTGATACGCCCCTGGACGTAATGCATGATGACTAGGGAATAATTTTACATACAAAATGGAAGAAGCTAATATATTAATATCAGAGTAATGAGCACACACAGTACAAGGCTAGTAAAAACATTTTTAAATTAGATTTTTGCCATTTCTTCTTTCCTCATTAACACTAGTCTAGGTATGTGTTGTCATATTAAATAATCGTTTTTATGTTTTTATGTTATTTAATGACATACTTTATCTGAGTTTATGTAATTTATAATTTTAATGACTGTTTTATAATACATTATGTATATTACTGTTTTACATTTTATGGCTATTTTTATGCCATTTATTGTGACACCATTTACCTCAATCTGGCAACCTCGTGTGAGGGGCGGAGTATGAGGAGGAGGTTCTGAGAGACCGAGAGTGAGTCTCCACATCTGTCAGAGTCGCACCTGGAGTTTAGCAGCATGTGTGTTTACAATTTTACATTCAAAATGGATGTTTACGCTGTGTGAAAGAAAACAGAAAAGGGAAGAAAACATGTCGGAAGTACGGAAATTTACTAAAAGGCTGAGTAAACCCGGCACAGCGGCGGAGCTGAGGCAGAGTGTGTCGGAGGCGGTCCGTTCATCAGCGGCTGTGGTTAGTAACGGACGAGGCTGAAGTTGGCTTCTTATTCTTCCGCGTCCTATAGCTTCGAATTGCCCGGTCCACCTTAAGAGGAGCAGCAGCTCTATTGAGGCGCGTGCAGGGAGCCGTGTATACGTCTTAATGTGACTACGGCACCATTTAAGGTGGCATGGAAAATTTGTATTCGACAAGACGAATAAGGAGCTAACTTCAACTTGATGTGTTATTTGACATAAGTAGATATTTTAATATTTTTTTCTCATCTGTACTGAGACCTCAGTTGTGTTAATATTTGTCTGGTTTCATATTTGAGCCAAAGCAAGGTTAGTGAACGGGTATAAATAGAAGCTTTTTGTATTTCATTTCACAGTGTTTGCTTGTATTTGCAGTGATGTTGCATGAAGATTTAAGGGAATGTTGTATTAGTGGTCTTAATCCTTTCCTAATGCTTAAACCCAAGCGAGTGTGAAAGAGCACATGGACTGACTGTGTTGCAGTGGCTCCTTTGTGTGCAGAAATACAAGCTGGTGTGTTTCTACCCTCTGTTTCTCTTTGGTTTCTTCCTCTCCTGTCCTCTGGAGCGAAATGTGTCCAGTTGGATGGCTGTGCTGTGCCTCTGTGAGGCTTTTTGCTGGATTGGAGGATGTGTTGTTCTTCATAAATGATGAATGAGTTCTGGCAGAGCAGGGAGGTGCACATCATCAGTGCTTTAAGGGATCTCAGCCCAAGGTGCTGCAAGAAAGGACATGAGGCTGAAATGGCTGCAGATTGAATCTCAAACTTATGAATTTATTCTCTGTTTGAGCTCAGGAAGCTGAGAATGGTCATAAGGGTGAAGCACTTCCCTCAGGCTGTTCAACTCTACTTCCTGTGCCTTTTTGCTTTCCTTTATTATGGTATTTATCCCTTCTTCTCCTCTTTCTGTTGATGTGCGTCTGGGCTGGAGATTACAGTTCAGTTCTGTGCCAATCTGTGCTGAGATATAAAATAAAAACACAGATTTGTTGTGAAACTTAAAAAGGTAACTGAATGTAAAAAAATATTAACGTGTGTAGTCTAATAAAATAAAATTAGTAGCCAATGTCTTACACTCTTAAAAAAGATGGTTATTCAAATGTTATTTAGTAAAGAAAATGGTTCTGTATAGAACCATGAACACTCAACGAACCATTCTTGTGGATAAAGGGTATGGTGAAAGGGTTCTTCAGATTGACAAGGAAAGTGTTCTAGATTATTCTATACAGAACATTTTTGAAAATGTTTGTATATCATCCTCAGAAGGGTTCTGCTGTACACAGTAAATATGCCAGTGTTAAATCAACACTATTTGAGTTAAATTAACACTGAGGGTGTTGAAATGTAACACTCTCAGTGTTAAATTAACTCTAATAGTGTTGATTTAACACTGGCATATTTACTGTGTAGTTTCAATGTAAAGCTTATAATAATAGAGGAACCTTTTTTGGTGCTATACAGAACCTTTTTCAAAACCACATTTCTCATCAATCTGAAGAACCTTTTCACCATGCAAACCCTTTGGGTTCTTTGAATGTTCACGGTTCTATATAACACCATTTTTAAACTAAAGAACCCTTGAAGAACCATCTCTTTTAAGAGTGCACCTAAAGGGTAGTTAAACATCACACAATTTCTGCATAGTTGAGATCAGTGAGATGTAAACAAAGACATTTAAACTGATCTGATGTGAAAACACTTGTCAGAATTGGTGTTGGTGATAGGAAACGGATGTCTGATGTTATTTGCCTGTAACTGTTACATGAATATGTTACAAATACATTGCTGGATGCCTGAGAAATAGTTTTTTTTTCTTCTACCAATGTTTTACCATCATCAGAATGGAAAAAGGCATCTGTGCATTTTTTTGGACAATAAATAAATTAGCCACATAAAAATTAAATAAAATGTGTGCTGTATGTAAGTCATGGTCCCTATTGCCACTATTGTAAAGAAATCGTAAGAGACTCTTTCAAGAGAATGACTTTGTTACATCACCGTAACTGATTTATATTCATGGTTCAATTTCTCACTGCATAAATAAAATGCTGTAAACTGACAGACTTTGCCCTGCTTGTGCATGTTTTCAATGTTCCTTGAGACTGAGAAGAACAGAAGAGCATATTTAGGCTTATAAAATGTACCATCAAAGGGAACGTGAACTACTCCAACATGGATCTTGAGTTCAGAGAAAGGCCATGATAGTAAATGCTGCAGTTGTGTGTGTTTACACTCAGCGGCCTTTTCCACATCAGCTGTAACTCTCAGGCTTGTTCGTTTGTGTTGAAGCAGAGGAAGGATCAACATCTGCAGAAACAGTTAGCCTTTTTCACTCGAGACATGCTGTAGATCACAGATGTTGCCATTGCTTTCCAAGCTGTCTAGTTTGCTGTAACGGGGGTTTAGAAATGCGTAATAAATTTAGTACATTTCAGTTTATTGTCACAGCACACTCTGCGGATGCGGAAGTAAGAGAAGCTCACCATAGCTAACACACTGCCAACGCCCTATAAGTTCTGAGTGGTCTGTTGCTAGCTAACACTTCCTTTTGCCTCAGTTTGTGGTTTGACAAGTATGTGATTCTGCTGCTAGGATTTCTCTCTTTTATAGCAGAGGGGGATGTAAAGGAGTTCCCTCTTGTAACCTCAGGCCAGCGTGAGGTTTCTCTTACAGTGGATAAGAACAAGATTTGGTTGGTGAAGCTGGCACTGGAGTAAAAGGGAAAAAACTACTAAGACTGGAGTTGAGACAGTTAGAGAGTGCAGCCAGAAGCAAGTAAAGTTGTGAAATTCAACCAGTGTTGGAAGCCTGACCTGGCTGTGGTTTTTAGCTTTGTGCACATGCTCGTGACACATGACAGGAAGTTGTTTAGCTGCAGAGGGTCCTCTCTCTCTCTCTCTCTCTCTCTCTCTCTCTCTCTCTCTCTCTCTCTCTCTCTCTCTCTCTCTCTCTCTCTCTCTCTCTCTCTCTCTCTCTCGAACATTGATATGGGCATCTATAGCTTAGGTATTAAAATAGGTATAAATTTATGTTGGGTTGATGTTAAGAAATGTAATCCAATACTGGTGACGGAATATGAATGGAATGAGTTACATAACCTTTCAGACTACTTAAAAGGTGCAGTCTGATCTAACTATAATGGATGCCTTTAGATTTATGATCTAACTGGTTTGTTTGGTTTCATCATCAGTAAATTGAAGATACAGCTAGTGCTGTGTGATTGTGATAAAAGTGATCAGTGTCAGTAAAACTTTCTGGTAGATGTCTGTGTTGACATTGGATCTCAGAAAACACAAGGACAAACACCAACAGATGACGTGGCAAATCATCACTGACTGTGGAAACTTTACACTGGACCTCAAGCATCATGGATTCTGTGCTTCTCCTCTCTTCCTCCAGACTCTGGGACCTTGATCTCCAAAGGAAATGCAAAATTTACTTTCATCACAGATTATAACTTTGGACCACTCAGCAGCAGTCCAGTCCTTTTTATATTTAGCCCAGACGAGATGCTGCTGACGCTGTCTATTGTTCAAGAGTGGCTTGACACAAAGAATTTCATTTTCCAACACTACTTGGCACCTGCACACAGTGACAAAGCTACCAGTACCTGGTTTAAGGACCATGCTATCCCTGTTCGTAATTGTCCAGCAAACTCGCCGAACCTTAAAATCTATTGGGTATTGTGAAATGTCAATATGCCAGTCAAGAATGTTCAAAAATCAGTGACAAAGTTGAAGTTGCACTGGGGCTGGATACTTCAACAAGACAACAACCCTAAACACTCAAAATCTAATAAGGCTTTCATGCAGAGGAACAAGTACAATGTTCTGGAATGGCCATCTCAGTCCCCCAACCTGAATATTATTGAAAATCTGTGGTGTGATTTAACGTGGGCTGTCCATGCTCAGAAACCATCAAACCTTCAACCAGAATCCAGACTCTCATTGAAAGCTATAGGAAGTGTGTAGAGGCTGTTATTTCTGCAAAAGGAGGATCTACTAAATATTGTTGTAATTTTTCTGTTGGGGTGCCCAAATTTATGCACCTGCCTAATTTTGTTTAAATAATTCTTTTTGTACACTTTCTGTACATTCTAAAAACTTAATTTCACTTCTCAAATATCCCTGTGTTCATCTGCTAGATGATATATTTAACTGAAATTGTTGATCCAAACAACCAATTGTTTATAAAGGAAAATCATGAAAATGATCTTTACTTTTTCATACCACTGTATAATCAGATTACACACTCAGATCTCTTTTCAGAGGTACCCTACTCTGTTTGTACTTGACTTTTGTTTCCAGATGTTGTAATCCAGATTTTATGTAGTCTTACTGTAGACTAGACTGCACCTTGAGTGTAGGAGTGTGTTGGAAAATGGCTGTGGCTAGTTGTCTAGTTTAAGGGATTTATTAAACACTCAGACTCCTCTGAGCATCATGTTCCACTGGTCCTGTTGAACATCAGCTGCTGTAGCAGGGACATTGACTGCTCTGATCTTTACATTACACAATGGCAAACTTTATGTACTTCTTTTCCTTTATGCTTCAATTGTGTACAGACTTAGATTAAGAATGGATTAAAATGGATTAAGATAAATGGAAAATTACTGCAAGGCTTGACACATCTACAATAAGTAAAGCATTAAACAATGGAGTTCGTGGAATGACACCATGGAGAAAGCCACTGCTGTCCAAAAACAAAAAACAAAAAAACGCTGCTGCATGTTTGAAGTTTGCAAAAGAGCACCTGGATGTTCCACAGCGCTACTGGCAAAATAATCTATGAACAGATGAAACCAAAATTGAGTTTGGAAAGAACACACAATGCTATGTGTGGAGAAAAAAGGCACAGCACATCAACATCAAACCCTCATCTCAACTGTGAAATATAGTGGAGGGGGCACCATGGTTTGGGGCTGCTTTGCTGCCTCAGCACTTGGACAGATTGCTGTCATCAATGAAAACTGGATTCCCAAGTTTATCAAGACATTTTGAGGGAAAAGTTAAGACCATCTGTTCGCCAACTGAAGCTCAACAGAGGATGGGTGATGCAACAGGACAACGACCCAAAACATAGAAGTAAATCAACAAAAGAATGGCTTAAACAGAATAAAATATGCCTGTCACCTGACCTGACTGATTGAGATGCTGTGGCATGACCTCCATTCACACCAAACATCCCAAGAATATTGCAGAACTGAAACAGTTTAGTGAAGAGGAATGGTCCAGAATTCCTGCTGACTGTTGTGCAGGTCTGATCTGTAACTACAGGAAACGTTTGGTTGAGGTTATTGCTGCCAAAGGAGGGTCAAGCAGTCCAAATCCAAAGGTTCACATACTTTTTCCACCCTGCACTGTGAATACTTATATGTTATGTTCAATAAAAACATGAAAACATATTTTTTTGCGTGGTATTAGTTTAAGCAGACTGTGTTTGTCTATTGATGTGACTTCGATAAAGATCAGAACACATTTAATGACCAATTTATGCAGAAATCCAAGTAATCCCAAAGGGTTCACATACTTTGCCTTGCAACTGTAATTATAAGGGCTTTACATATTAGAAAACATACACCAGACCTCTAACCAGTCTGTATCAGAATACTGAGAAGGTTCATTTGACATTTGACACCAGTAAGCATTTAGGTTACCAAGTAACATGGTAGAAGTACAAAGCATGATGTAGTGATTATCATTGTGGTGTAAATCATATGTTCCATCAGAATGCAATCCCACAGCGATTTTTTTAACCAATGATCTGATTTAAAATTTGCCATGATGATTTGATTTGATTTGATTCAGTACTGGGGTTTACGGCTGATATGAAATTATATGATGAAGCTCCTCAAAAAAGGCATTTTAATATAGGCACACACACACACTGGTAAGTCTATTTTGTGGACTGCAACAAGTGTATACCACATACTGCCACATACAGCATAGCATAGGAGTATACAGAAAGGAGCATCAATGAATTGGAGCTGAACCCTTATATTTCTCAGTAATACTGTACATGTTGAATACCTTTTACTTACTAATATTAAGTGCTGGCATGTGTTTTCAAATTGGCAACCTTGTAGGATTTCTCCAGAATATCCTGTCACTGTTTGAGTCTTTAGGCTGTTAAACAGCATTTTTAATGGTGTTGTCTTCAAGCACTATGCACATTCATACATGGACTGTTCACAATATCAGAGTCACTTTGCCAGGAGATGTATTGTCAAACTTTAAAACAAAAATCAATATGTTTACATGTTGCTATACATGTTTTCAGCAACTAACACTCACATTTAGGATGTTGAAAGCATCAGTAGAGCTGTGGAAGGATAATTGTGGTTTGATTGATTTAGTGATCTCATTAATGTCTGTGTTCTTCTTTCTGTTTATTTGCGTGAAGGAACAAACCAAGATCATTGAGCCGCTGGACTATGAGAATGTGGTGTTCCAGAGGAAAGCCCAGATCCACAGTGATCCCCAGAGAGACCTGCTGCTGTGGCCTGCTGATGATGTCTCAGTGAGTCCGCCAAAAATAGTTTTAATTATGATATAGTGGAACCTACTGTAGGCGTCTTTAAAAAGCAGTGTCAGTGTGGACTACATTTATCCTAGGTCTTACTTTAACATACTAAAGAAAAAAAGTAAATAAAGGTAAACCTCACTTAAAGCTGTTCATTATGGTACAAACACTGTCAGTATACGTTTTAGTAGAAAAGTATTAATCAGTACTCAGTACTGAACAGTTCTCTTTAGGTTAACTATAACCGTGTTGATGTTGAAATGTACAGCAAAACATTATTACTTAACTCTTAATTCTGAGATATTCCTAATAAATGCATTTATTAATATGTGTAATGGTTGAAACATGATGCTATCAGTTGTTACCTGTACAAACAAATTCTGAAACAAATAATGTGTAAATTATATTAATACCTTTCTTTTTTTCCCTATGAACAGGTGTCCCAGATTGAACGTCAGAGACGAACAACAATCTCTTCAGTTCCTCAGAATGCTGAGAAAGAAGCTAAGAGCCTGTTTGCTAAGGAGGTAATGGGCAGGACACTTTTTTAAAAAAATAATCTGACTCTGGTACAGTGATGTTGTGAGTAAGTGGCCAGTCCTGTTCTGTTTAACAGTGCATCAAGATGTACAACACAGACTGGCACGTGATCAACTACAATTACGAGGCCTACTCTGGATGTTTCCGTATGCTTCCCTGGTACGTTCTTTTTCTTTTTCTTTAAGTGAAAAGAAGCTTCGGCTTAGCTAATTGTTTTTACAGTGTTGGGCAAGTCCAGCACCACAATGAAACCACTGCTTTAACAACAAAAACATTTGTGAGGTGTAAGATACTCTTACTGTATATGTCATTTAGAACATTTTAAGTCATTCAAAAAGACTCAAAGCAGACAAGCATTATTGTTTATGTTCAGTAATAAAAAAATTGAAGTGTAAACCAATCAATCAATCAGTCAAATTTTATTTATAAAGCGCTTTTTACAACTGATGTCACAAAGCAGCTTTACAGGGTTAGTAATAACAGACATCAAATCATTAATCCCTAATCCCCAGTGAGCAAGCCAACGGCAACAGTGGCAAGGAAAAACTCCCTCAGAGCTGGAGGAAGAAACCTTGGGAGGAACCAGACTCACATGGGGGACCCATCCTCCTCTGGTCTGCTAATTCTAAGTGTGTGATGAATCATAATCATGTGATCTTGTTGTAATGTTCAGGTGAACTGATATGGTGACAGTAGTGGGACAGGAATGATGATGATATTGGGAGCAATGATAACGGCCAGAAAGTCCATTTGAACTCCAATGTGGGTAGTAGAGTAGGGTATCTGGAGCAGGTCACAGTAGCTAGTTGTTGGTGGACCCTCCCTGATCTAAACCTCATACGAAACCTATGGAGTGAGCTAAAAAGAATGTGACCCAGGACCCTGGACGATATGTAAAGAGGAATAGTCTCTAATAACCTGCTCTGTATTCTACAGCTTTGTAAGATGTAGGGGAAGACTAATGGGCTAATATTTTTGCCCTATAACTGCAGATTTTAATTAGTTAAAGGAGACAAAGTCCCAGCTTAATGTGTTGGTAGCTTGACCTTAGGCATAAAGGGGTATAGTTCATAGAGTTAATTTAAAGGATTCTGATGTGTTGAACTGAATCTACAGTCTCACAGCAAAAATAAAAAAAATGTGCTGCTTTTTTATCTGTTCCAGCAAAGGATCTAAGACTGAGAAGCTACCATCCCAAGTGTTTGAGGCTGACGAGGGAGAGGAGGTGAGATTTGCTTGAATCTGTGGATATAAATTCCTGATCAATTTATTGACATGTGGCATCAAGTTGAAATCAGCTACTTCTGTAACTTCCCAGCAGGCACAGAACAACATCACAACATGGTATCAATGCTGCAAGAATGTGGACAACATTGTTAAACCATTGTCACAGCATTATTGTGTCTGCTGGGTTTATACTGTTGACCCCTAAAGACGCTGTATGTGAATTCAGTCCCGGACAATTTTTGTAAAATTAATTGACTGTTTCCTGCGGGTTACTGACTCTGGTCTGTTTTTGTGCTGTAAAAGTCTGGTGTTTGTACTCAGCCTTGGCTGTGTAAATGGGAAACAAAGTGGCACTGACCAAAAAACACAACACTATTCTAGCTAATCAACAGCTTGGTGCTTTTGCATAGAATGGAGTAAATGGAGGGGCGGGGTGAAGACGTGTAAATATTTTTGAGGAGTTTGGGTGGTGGAGAGACTTCTGAAAGCTGAAAGCTGAAAGCTCTATTGGCTTATTTTTGCTGTTTCATAGAAGTAGGTCAGTATTTGTCCTGTTTGTGGATGTTTGTGATGGATAATAACTGGTTTGTTTAGCAACAGCAGTTGTAGCAACAGTTTGCCCACCACAAGCTAGCTAAAGCTAACCTTGCTAAAACTAATTACTTGTTTGATGTCGTTCTCTCTTGTTTATCAATGTGCGTGCATTACTTTTGAGGGCGGAGCTTGTGATGGAGCACTGAAGGGAAGGGTGTGTTTGTTTTACAGTTGAGTTCAAATATCAACAGTCGATCACTAGAATACAGTGCCTTTAAATTTTACATTTTGCATTGGCAGTTATTATTACTTTTAGTCTGAGCCCGGAGCTGTTAATTCAGGAAATGATCAAGTTTGATGACTCAATGTATTTATATGCTCACTTCCTTACTGACTAATAAGGATGGCTAGAAAGGGAAATCACAATCATGTGTGCACTGAAGGCTGGGCAGCGCGGACAGAGGCCCTTTTATTGAAACCCAAGCTTGTAGCACTATAAATAGCTAAAAATGAGATGTCCAGCCAATCTGGATAACATGAGATGGAAGCAGTGAGTGGTGGTTAGAGGAGAACTTTTCTGCACTGACCATCAGTGATGTTTAGAAGCTGTTTTAAGTGTACACAACTTTGCATCTTTACCCACTGTTATGATCCATCTGTAGCCTGAACCTTGTGACTCTTATTCTAGTGAGCGTTTTCAAGGAGATAAGTATGCTTCCATGTATTAATCAGCAACGGCAACTGAAAGCAAAGAGGGAGAGGTGATTGATCCCTTAGTCTCAGAGGAGCAGAAAGAGGGTGAGAGTGAGTGTGGGGGTGGGGTGGGGGGGGGTGGGGGGGCTCAGTGCTCTTGGACAATTATATTACAGCTCAGAGCTGCAGAGGGACATTCGTAAAGGATGCCAGACCACTTCAATTAGATTAGCAAGAATGTGTACAAACACACACACACACACAAACAGATAGAAACTGTGCAAAGTCACTCTTGGGATAAAGTTACCAAAAGTAAGGAAAGCGCATAAGTGATAGTTTATTAATATTTCATCTCTCAGGGGAAGAAACTAAGCTGTATATTAATGAACTATTATGTTATTTCAAATTCTGTGTCTATAGATACTACAGGCCTATCATGTTTCTTAATTGGTATTTGACAACCAACTGTGGTTGGAGTTTCTGTTAGAAAGATATTGTATGGTCATAAAATATTTCTAAATAAGAAGTTATACGCATATATTTCTATACATATATTTGATCACTAATGGATGTAGCTGTCCTAAACTGATTCTGCTTAATGTAATTTATAAACCATGTAGAATTGTACACATTAATACTTGTACACAAAGTACTGTGTAAAAGTCTAAGCCCAATATTTAGTGCAGTTTATCTTGTCAATTACTGTTTGTTTGTGAGGATTTATTGCCCTGAAAAAAGTAATTGATCTTGTTAGATAGTTTAAAGATGTTGCCGATGCTTCCAGATGTTCTCCTTGATGCTTGAAGCGCAGTGCACTTGATTTAACACAAATAAATATTTTGGTTTAACTTTAGTCTTACGTTCTCAGAGGACCCTCAGTACTGTATATGTATTTATCTAACTTAATCATAATAGGAAAGATCATCAAAGCTTGTTATACTATCCTTTTACTGTCCTCACGACATATAGTGTATACTTGAATGTGACATTTTGAGAATATATGAATAATGAGTGTCTTAATGTGTATGTTGAGTCTGAGAGACAACTTGCTTTAGTCAGTGTTAATTGAATGGTTCACTCAGAAATCATATCTACATTCTACTTACCCCAGATGTTGTTGATCAGCGAAGACAGGTTGAGTTTTAACAGTAAAATCTACCAACTACACATGCACACTTCAGGCAGCAGCAGGGCTGGTTGAAGACTGATCATGAATTTGAATCCTCTGTATTTGTAACGGTCACTAAAACTGATTATAGCTCTGCATTTTTTACTCTTAAAACATTTTTAGTTCAATGTTCTAGATAGCAGATACAATATTTGGGCTACACTAGTTTGAGCAGGTTGATGGATGTTTTGGTGAATTTTGATGGAAATATTAAAATATTTATAGGAGATATTTAAGTGGCTATTGACTTCGTATTAGAAACATTAGGCTCACAGCTCAATTTGGGCTCTAAACATGTCTTAACTTGATCCACTACACCACTCACACTTCTTGACTGACCCACTCCTTTATTCCTTTACATATATAAACATTTAAATCTGTAAATAAGTGGAAATATAAATAGTCTTGGAAGACATCACAGATGTGGAGCTGTGTGTCTGAGAAAAATGCAGACCCACATGAAACTTTAATAGCAGTGTGTTTTTGTGTGTGTGTTCATGTCAGGACTCCTCATCGTTGTGCTCTCAGAAAGGAGGTGTGATGAAACAGGGTTGGCTCCAGAAAGCTAACATCAACAGCAGCCTTTCTGTGTCAATGAAGGTATGAGTTCTTTTAAGCACCAACATCATTTTAATTCTTTGAACTGCAGGTGTTGTGGTCAGTTATTAACCTTAAGTCTTATTCAGTAACTGCTATAAATGATTCAGTAACTAACATGAAGTTTTTATATAGGTCATAGACATAAGGACAGAGGAGAGGAGGGGTAATGTGATATACAACTAAGGAATGTCAATATTTTGTATCCCTGCTAAGCTACATCATTATGCTGGTTTTTGTGGGTTTTTTGTTTTTTTGTTTTTACAGGTTTTGGCATATATAGATATATGCCACATTTTTGACATTGTATGCTGTAACCTAAAGTATTTTAATTGTCACATTAATTAGTACACTTAGCAATTATTTAGTAATTAGCACCTGAAACGTTTATGTGTGGCTTGTGTTAGTTAACAATACATTACGTAATACATTATGTTTGGTTATGATAGCTATTGCTGATAGTTTAAATGAAAGCTATTGACATATTAAGGACATATACTCACTCTGGTCTAGTTGTTCCAGAGGATGTTCCTTAAAGTAAGGTCTTCAGATGACAAATTAGTGACCTAGCATGTTTAAGGAGGTAGTAACTGTAGGCTTCTTCAAATGTTGCATGAAGATGATCAGGATATAAATACCTGCAGAGTGTGCAACAGGATTAATAGGTGAGAATAGGTACAGTTCAGTCAATGTCTTGTTTGATGTGTGAGAAATGTGTCACAAAGCAGATGTTAATGGCTGACTAAAAGGAGTGATTGCATTTGAGCGCCAGAGTGTTTTTTGCAGGTGTAACGAAGCACAAAGTCATGTGAGTCTACCATCAGTGACAAAACATTAATCACAATTTTTGCTGATGACTTACAAGGATGCCCTGTTCTATATAGTCATGGTATGCAGTTCCCAGCAGTGTTCTTTCAGAAATTGGTTGTATTGACTTCCAGAAGCAATTCTTGCCTGGAAGTGAAGTGGTTTTCATTCAGAAGACGCGACATCCACCAGTGGTCCCTGTGTTTCAGTTTTGTCTTTCAGCTACAATTCTTACAAAAATTTTTTGTAGTCTGGGATTTTTCCACTGCTGGTAGACCTGTGGAACCATACTCTTTGATACACCTGCAAATTCAGCTACTTCTTTCTATCTATGAATCCCGTCACACACCCCGCATGTATTTATAACCCAGTTATCATAATGCAATGCCACCTGCAGGAGCCTGGACACTACTACCGTAAACATGCAAAATGACAATTTTTTTGTCCAGAAAGCTTAATTTGTAATGGATTTTTAATTATTTGTACATGATTTATAAGTATTTGTGTAATTTCCCCAAATCATTACAAGTGACCTAAACTGAAACTCTACAGTGACCAGGACTACACAGGAATGAATAATGTCTTGTATAAGCATTTATCAGTGGAGAGTTGTATGGTATAAAATCTCAAATCTCATCTGTAATAAATGTCTGTACAGTACATCCCAAAAAAATGCTAAATCCTACTCAAATAAGGCTCACACTTTTCTTATTATCTGCCATTTAAGTTCCATCCTCGTGACTGGAAACAAGCCATGTGTCCACAGGAGTCTTCATAATTGCTTTAATACATTTAATCTGAATGCAGAGGTCAACCTTAATTCCTTAAGCAGTATTTTGTAATCCTAGGTGTTCAAACGGAGGTATTTCTACCTGTCTCAGCTCCCTGATGGCTCCTACATTCTCAACTCTTACAAGGATGAGAAGAATTGTAAAGAGACCAAAGGTTCAATCTACTTGGACTCCTGTATTGATGTGGTTCAGGTGTGTCCTATCGGTGTGGTTAACCAGGGAAAATCTTTTTGACTGGAGGTTATATTTTGCTAAATCTGATAAGATTTATAAGATAAGATGTAGGGTTTGCAAATGCAATAGTTGAGTGTGCAAACTTAATATGATTCAGTTTTGGACTAAGCACTCTCGAAGGAACATGTCTGGTCTTCATGATCACTGTATAATGCAGGCCAGTCTTCACCCAAATATTGATTCGCCAGAGCATTTTAATATAGTGCTAGACATATAATAACTGTATGCAGCAATATAACCACAGCACTTACAGTGCCTACAGTGGTGCTTGAAAGTTTGTGAACCCTTTAGAAATTGTCTATATTTCTGCATAAATATGACCTAAACCACGATACTACCACCACCTTGTTTCACAGATGAGATAAGGTTCTTATGCTGGAATGCAGTGTTTTCCTTTTTCCAAACATAACACTTTTCAGGCCTTCGTGAGAGAGGCCTTCAGTTGCTTAGAAGTTACCCTGGGGTCCTTGGTGACCACACCGACTATTACACGCCTTACTCTTGGAGTGATCTTTGTTGGTCGACCACTCCTGGGGGGGTAACTATGGTTTTGAATTTCCTCCATTTGTACACAATCTGTCTGACTGTGGATTGGTGGAGTCTAAACTCTTTAGAGATGATTTTGTAACCTTTTCCAGTGTGATGAGCATCAGCAACTCTCTTTCTGAGGTCCTCAGAAATCTCCTTTGTTAGTGCCATGATACACATTCACAAACGTGTTGTGAAGTGCAGACTTTGATAGTTCTCTGTTCTTTAAATAAAACAGGGTGCCCACTCACACTTGATTGTCACCCTACTGATTGAAAGCAACTCACTCTAATTTCACCTTCAAATTAACTGCTAATTCTAGAGGCTCATATACTTTTGCCTCTCAGAAATACAGGGGTTAGACAATGAAACTGAAACACATGTCATGTTAGTGTGGGAGGTTTCATGGCTAAATTGGACCAGTCTGGTGGCCAATCTTCATTAATGTCACATTGCACCAGTAAGAGCAGAGTGTGAAGGTTCAGTTAGCAGGTAAGAGCACAGTTATATAGTATATTACAATGCACACAACATTATGGGTGACACCAGAGTTCAAAAGAGGACAAATTGTTAGTGCACGTCTTGCTGGCGCATCTGTGACCAAGACAGCAAGTCTTTGTGTCTAAATATTATTGAGCCACTTTGGGGTGTTTTGGAGGAGCGAGTCAGGAAATGGTTTCCTCCACCAGCATCACGTAGTGACCTGACCACTATCCTGCAAGAAGAATGGCTTAAAATCCCTCTGACCACTGTGCAGGACTTGTATATGTCATTCCCAAGATGAATTGACCCTGTTTTGGCCGCAAAAAGAGGCCCTACACCTACTAATAAATTATTGTGGTGTAAAACCAGGTTTCAGTTT
>BRDA01005930.1:26886-71034 GCA_036984385.1 Crenuchus spilurus | reverse complement strand
TAAATAATCATCCACATCCCGGAGAAAAACGCCGGTTTTGTCGCAGTCAAGCAGAACCCTTACTGTATATGTTCAGGACGTGTCACCAGTCTCCCTAAAATTCAGTAAGAAGAACGTCCTATCACCAGTCCAGTGATGCACTACGACCACCTCCTTTTGAAAAGGACTGAGCGAGGAGGTTTTGTGGGGCTGTTTTGGCCGCAAAAAGAGGCCCTACACCTACTAATAAATTATTGTGGTGTAAAACCAGGTTTCAGTTTCATTGTCTAACCCCTGTATGTCATATTGGATCATTTTCCTCAACAAATAAATGACCAAATATAATATTTTTGTCTTATTTGTTTAACTGTTCTCTTGGCCTACTTTTAGGACTTGTGTGGAAATCTGATGATGTTTTAGGTCATATTTATGCAGAAATATATGAAATTCTAAAGGGGTCACAAACTTTCAAGCATCACTGTAGTGTATGTTTTAAACTAGCCTCAGAAATGTCTAAATTGTGTGATACTTGCATAGTGTCCCAAAATGCGTCGGAATGGCTTTGAGCTGAAGATGCAGGAGCGCTACAGTCACTATCTGGCAGCAGACAGTGAGGCTGAGATGGAGGACTGGGTGAGCACACTGAAACTTGCTCTGCAGAGTGCCTCGGAGGACAGAAGGAATGGAGCCGACTCTTCAGACTGCACTTTAGGTGTGTTATTTCTCTTTCTACCTGTCTCCTTTTCTCATACATACATGTGTGCTCCATATAGAGTGCACAAGCTTCTAATCTCTAAAATATGCATGTAATGTTTGCATTTATAAGCCATCGCAATCTGCACATCTAAGAGTCATGCTCACAAAAGCCATTATTTAGAACTTCTCATCCCACCTTAGTACAGTTAATGCAGGTGGTATTATAGGCTGCTTTAGTTAATTCCTTGAATACAGCAGTAGTGCTGGACTTACTCCCTTGCAAATGTACTCAAGTTAAGGAATTTTTAATTTAAGGAATGCCACCATTGCTTTCTTTAAATCATTGTGTAGTTCATCATTATGTGGTCCTTGCTTGCTTCTTCAAAACATCAGCTAGCAACTCCACTCCTCTTCACAAACAATTACACATACACATATATCTCGTATACGGTATCCCTCAAGAATGCTTAGAAGATAACATCACGTTATCTGCCTACTGTAATTCAGCTTGTTGTTGATGTGGTACCGTTTAAGTAGTCTTTAGTTCCCTTTCCAAGTTTGGTACTTCACTTTCACTGAGGAAGTTGTTCAAAAGTGTTGGAATCGAAGTTGCCTGTGTGTTAGTAAATGGCACTGTCATAGCCACTGCACGGTCTAAGTGCCACAGTGTTGTGCATGTGAGTGTGTGAATGCACATGTGTTTTCCTTTACATTATGAGCCTCGTGCTTTTCATTAGAAATGAGCTCATCCCACTCTTCAGGTCCTCAGAGTAAATATTTTCACCCGTGCTAGCAGACTGGTACAGGGCTGTGGATGAATTCTGCTGTTCTGCAGCACTTTTGTTGGAAAAAGTTAAACATAAGCTGAGGGAGATTAAACTAATTTACTTTGCACTTTTACTGAAATATTACCTGAAATATTAATCAGCATGCCATTTATTGAAAAGTGGTTGGTAAATTAGATGCAACATGTTTGCATGACTTATTTTGGAAAAGTCCTTAATGTCCTCAAAGTACTGTTTTGTGTTAACATTTGAAAGTAATACGTGTTTATAATAAATAAAATAAAGTGGTGAATATTAGAAGATATTCAGAGTCTGCAGATGTAGCTGTTTATTCTTTCACTCTCCTTGTTCTGTTGGTTGTTCATGCTCTTTGTATTCGGTCAGCAGTGAACACATTTCATGTTTTATTGGGCAAATATCCATAACAGCACCAAGTCAGCACTGGCTCAAATAACTCTTTCCACACGTGACTGTTAACTAAAGTTACTCATTCCTGGAGAGCTGAATGTGTACTCTGAAAGTTGGTCTTCCACTTTAGCTTGACATCACTGAAACCTTCTGATTGACCTCAATTTTTGACACACATCTAACTTACTGCAGCATATAATATACAAAAATATACAGATAAAAAATTTTTAATATGAATTTTTGATTGTTGGGTGCAGTTTGTCCTGTAGTGTATTTATTTGGCATGGAATACATTTTAATTTTAAAATTCAATATATATATATATGCACAAGTTGGTTGAAATTGAATTTTATATTTATTTTAATGAACAGTGTTTCTCTGTGACTTTCTTTTGCTTTTGCTGAATGTTTATGCTTCTCTTGCATCTATGTGTTTATGTTTATGTCTTGTTTACTCAGATGAAGACACCAGTAGCCAGGGGAAATCAGAGAGCCCTGTTGAAAATTTTGGACGAAGTCTTCATCCAGAGCTTATGAAGGTACTTAAATGAAAAACACAATCGGTTTTGTTTGTTTTTTGTTCTACATATACCCTGTAATGATGATCTTCTCACGTCCTAATTCATTATGGATTTTGCATTGTACACATGAAATAAACGTTTCCCAGAATGCGTTTTGCAGACCTAAAATATTCTTTCTTTCTTCAGTATGCCAGAGAAACAGACCAGCTCAATAAAATCAACAGAAATGAATGTCGGCAGAAGATCCTTACCCTGGATCCTGAGACTCAGGTTGGTAGTCATTATGTCATTGTAAAACTAAATCACTGTCTTTCCCTCTTCCTGTGTCTGTAGAGTAATGTTCAAGTCTAGTCAACATGGTGTCATTCTCTCGGCAGAGACTGGACTTCTCTGGCATAGAGCCTGATGTAAAGCCATTTGAGGAACGCTACGGACGGCGTATCATGGTCAACTGCCATGACCTGACCTTCAGCCTGCAGGGCTGTGTCAGTGACAGAAATGATGGAGTTCTGACCAATGTTGGTAACCTTTAAGCCTATCACTTATAAGGTCTGTGCTAGTTATAACAGATCTGCATGATGTTTGTAGGCAGCACTGGTAAGAGATGAAGCCCAACATTTAGCTGCTGGCATAATCTTTTACCTACATTATAATACTGATTACTTTCTTTGTTTGATTAAAGTTGTTAATTATCAAAACAAGCCCAACAATGTTAAGTCAGCAGATGTTTCCAGAATGTGCTTTGAGGCACTGCCAAATTGTCATGCTTTTGATCTACCTCCAGCCTTTTTCATGATTGACATTATCTTACTCCAGACTCAGTGATCAATATGAGAGGGCACCAGACAAGTCATTCTGTCTCAAGATGAGTTAGAATGTGTTGACCCAGGCACAGTTGTACATAGAGAGGGCTATAAACCACGGTAATGAATACACTCCTGCTCAGTGGAGGGTTCTGAATAGCTTATGGAAGAATGCAGACAGACATTAGTGTGGTTGGAAAAACTGTGGCTCTGTTCCTGTTAATAAGCATGAGGCTCTTAGAAAAGGAATGGAGCAGATCCTTATAGGACCAGCACCAAATGGAAACAAAACGCAGAATGTTTTGTGTAGTTTTAAAAATGTATGTGTTTGTTTTAAGAATTACATATTTGTCATAACATAATTATATAATTACAATTACAGTTAATTGTACACAGTATGCATACATGGGATAGTTAATAATTCTGGTATCACTTTACTGGAGTAGTGTTCATAGGGCTATAACAACCTGCATGTGACTTTCATGAGAACTGACATACCTGCATAAACATTTATAACAGTGTATTCCAACAAAGCAGCAGTTGACAAAAAAGTGACATAACATCTGTGTCTAGTGACAGTAATAAGGTCAAGTGTGTGTCACCCTTATGAACATGAACATTACCATACAGTACAGCTGGATGACATGGCAAAATTATATTATCATGCCTATTGAATATCCAGTATATGATGCCTATCACAATATTTTTTGAGATTTAAACAGTTAAATTAGACCCAGTAGTGCCACATTTGACACATTTTCAGGAGCTTCTTTAAATTCTCACATAATCTCACATCTTCAAATTAAACAATTTTGTCATGAAACATGACGATGATATTCCTGCACTGATAGTATCAATAATAGAACAGGAAGTTTTTACGTGATAAAATAATGTCATATTGTCCACCACTACTTCAAGTGTAGTCATCATTTTGCTGAAATTATGGACTAAAACATGTACAGGAATATTATTTTAGTTTGTTTGCTAATTGTGTGATTCTTTTTTACTTTTCCACTTGACCTCTGATCTCAGTTGGAGCCTTTCTTCATCAGTCTAGCCTTATTTGATGTGGCCAAAGGTTGTAAAATCTCAGACGACTTCCATGCGGACTTAAACCCACCATGTGTAAGGGAGATGCTGTTGGAGGGCTCACCTCTCACACCCACAGAGACGGTTGGAGGAGAGGTGGAGGACACCAGCAGAATCAATGGCTTACCTATTATACAGAGGATCTCAGAGTCTCTTCTACACTTTCCAAACCAAGTAAGAGATTAATTTACTTCACACATTTCATATTGCCCATTGGTATTCTTGAGTTAACCCTAACGCATCAATTTATGCCCTTATTCTATACTTCTTTATAGTCTCAGGATGACTCAAGTCCTCATTCAGATCCCAACATCCCAAAAAACTTTATAAAATAAAATGAGTTTCATTGAAGGGTAATGAGATTTGGGTGCAAAATTGGGATAGGGAATATGTTAGTTTAATTCATTGCATTACCCTTAAATAAATTCAGTGTGGCATTAAATTGTGGCTACAAATATTTACTTGGTTGAGTTGCTTCTGATGAAGCTAGATCAGTGCTTTTTAGCATTTTTTTCTTGAGAGCCACCTCTAAAGCTTATTTATACTGTGAAAGCTAGAATTGAATTGTATGTCATATAGTTGTGGAAGGAATTGCAGTTGAGGGAGTTGGAGAATACATGAGAATTGTTTATCATGTTATTGAATTGTGTCCGTGCAAAAACCTTTTTGTTGTTCTTATTAGTTAAACTCTCTGCTAGTGCTGGTAACCAATTCATTTTGCTTTTCATCTAAATCAGTTGTTGACTCTCAGTTGTTAGCATCTCTGCATGCATGATGTGTTTTGACTTGTGTGACTTCAGATTGTTTAACCCTAAAACATTCTGCTCAACCATTTGGTAGAGCACCTTCAAGTCACTATATTTTACCGAAGAAGGAACTTAATACAATATGATTGTGTCTTCTCAACCAATCGGTAGAGGTATGGGAGGGTTAAAAAACATCCACTAGAGGTCACTAAAAATGCAATATTTTCTTGTCTGAATGCAAACCAGCAATGCTTCATAGCATACAAGGAATAAACTGGATCAAATGCTGAAAAACCATTATCATCACACAAATGAGTTTGGTGTTTAAAAAGTGAACAAAATTTGCATGTTATTGTAGATTTTGTATTTATAGTTTATGTTCTGATTTGACCAAAAAGTACCATCTCTTATGTTTGCAGTTTAAATAAAAACTGTGGGGTCTTTAAAACAACAACAAAAATACTTTTTATTTTTGCACCTCACTCCACCCCACCCCACCTGACTCCTCCTCCTCCTCACCCCACCCAAATAATAATTGCATTTCTTCTTTCTTGGTGAGGATGTTAAAGGGTTAAGGCCAGCTCAGAACCAGCTTGAACAATTAGAGCCATTATTACTGCACAGTAGATCATAAGCAGTGCCCTGACAGACTCCCGATATCACTGCCAAACCTGGAATTATGACATGGCTTACTGGAAATTATGTAAGCTAGAGCTTAATACAGCACAACAGAAGGCAGAGAGAGCGAGAGGGAAAGAGAGAGAGGGGTGGGGGTTGGTAGGGGAAAATGAATGTTTATATTCTATGAAAATATTTTTCAGAACCAATATTCAGTATTTAATAATTAACTAATTCAGTACTCTTACAATATTTTGAACAAAATTCAACTTTTGAAAATTAGTATTGACATTAGAGCTGAGAGGCAGGAGCAGACATGTAATTTTTTCCTATATTGTAAAATGAATACTGAAGTCATCCAGACTATGATGAAACATGAAGGAACACATAAGGAATCATGTAGTAAACTTAAGTGTTAAACAAACCAAAACATGTTTTAGATTTTAGATTCTTCAAAGTAGTCATACAACTGATGTCTCAAACACATTAAGAGGCAAGAAATGCAAGTAATGAACTTTTGAAGATTTACAGCTGTTAACTGAAAGCCATTCCAGGTGACTACCTCATAAAGCTGACTGAGAAAATGCCAAGAAAGCTGCATCTAAGCAAGAGGTGCCTACGTTGAAGAATGAAAAATATAAAACATATTCTGGTTTGTTTAACACTGTTATAATGCACATTTTGACTGCTTTGTAGTACAGTATCATAATGTTATGGGGCATCATAACACTCTTAGCTGCAACTCTTTAATACCTTCATTTTGGAATTTTCTAGAGAATATTATTTTAAATCTTTGAATATTTTATAAGAATAAGGCAAGTTTAAGCCATATGTTCTACTTTAATGTCTGATTTCACAAAAAAAAAAACCTGATTTTGTGATTTTAATGAAATGCAATGTAAAACATCACTGATAATTAATTATTCTTAAGTAGCATAAAATCATAAACCCAAAGTTGTCTTCTAATTTGTCAGCTTTTATTAGATTTTTCTATTAAGTAGCCAGAATGTTACTGCTGCACCACTGAAGGTGGAGCATTCTGATGAAAAGCTGGCAAATTAGACAGCAACCTCGGTCTTGTCCTCATATACATGCCTAAATAATGCTGCACAACCTATTAATGATGCCAGGGTGCATGTGCTGATTGAACATTTCACTGATGAACAGTTCAAGAGATCAGACATGTTTACAATTTAGTAATGTCTCATATTTGAATGTTATTTTAATAAAATAGATTAAAAGTCATTTTATACAAATTAAGTAGTCCCATTTGAGACAGAGGGTCTTTCTGATTATTGAAAAAGATGCAGACACACGAGAGAAAGAGACAGAAATGTATATTCTATTAAAGTTTTTCATATATTTATCAGCAGCAATAAATATATTTAGTACTGCTTTGTAAGTGAATTTTATTTCCCACATGCCTTTTTAAAGTGCTTAATAATTCCACTCTGCTTACCATAGACCTTGCACTGCCGTTCGGACGTCATAACTCACCTCTGAATAATGAAGAGTGGCACAGCATGTACACTAATGGCCAGTCCAGAATTACAAGGGTTTGGCTTTAGTTAAAGCTGTCTCTAACACCTGCATTAAATCAAGCATAAATACTTGCAATTTCTATAGACAAACACGTTCATTGTTTGACTGCCTAAAGGACACTGTGACTTTCAACATGATACTGTCATAGAATGTCACCTTTCCAGCAAGTCAGTTTATCAAATTGCTAACTGTAGCTACCCTGGGCAGTTGTTATTGCTTTAAGTGTAATGTGGGAGCAACAACTGCTCAGCAGAATGAAACCAGTGCTGAGGCATATAGTGCATAATAAACAATCTGTCCTCAGTTTCAGTTGTCACTACTGCATCCCAAACTGCAAGGCACTCAGTGTAGACGTTGGATGGTAGTGGAAATGATAGTGGAATGATGAATCATGCTTCAGTGTCTGGTAGTCTGATGGATGAATCTAGATTTGACAGAATGATTTGGTGGATTTGGTGTAGTCCTGTCCACAACCCCATCAACACCTTTCAGATGAATTGGAATAATAGGCAGAGCTTTACATGTTTTTCTTTTTTTTTGTTATTCAGTTTTAAGAATGTTCTTGTGTTACTATAGTATTCTGGGTTTTCACTAGCATAGATTTGTTTTGTTCAAAGACACATAATTTGCAGGTAAAATGCTGAAAATAATTTTTAATCTTTAACTTTATTGGGGCAGCCGTGGCCTGGTGGTTAGGGATCTTTTCTTGTGGCTGGAAGGTTGCTGGTATGATCCCAGGCCAGGTCATGACTGAAGTGTCCTAAAGCAAGGCATCTAACCCCAACTGCTCCACTTGCACTGTGGATAGGGCTGCCCATTGCTTCAGGCACATGTTCTTGCAGACTAGAGTGTGTGTTTCACTGCATAGATGGGTTAAATGCAGAGGTCAAATTCTGTTGTACGGTAATTATTTTGGCAAAAATGAATTAAAAAATATCCTTTATACATAATGGTATCATTTTAAGCTGTTAATGTCTATTTAGAATTGATGTCTAATTATGTTATGGTTACACCCCTCCACCCCCCAAAAATTACTCCATCACTATAGGAAAAACTCCTGTGACTGCTAAGGAGCCATTTTTTTTTTCACTGATTGTAACGCGTCCTTGGGTCTGTGAAAGGTGCTGTAGTGTAACATATTATTATTATTATTATTATTATTGTTATTATTAAGGAGTTAACCCTGTTACATGTAAAATATTGTCTGTGCTTCATTCAGCATCATTGTCTCTGTCCCTTTTAAATCATTAACTCATTTGGACCATACACAGTAAATCTGCCAGTGTTAAATCAACACTATTAGAGTTAAATTAACACTGAGGGTGTCAAAATGTAACCCTCTCAGTGTTAATTTATCTCTAAAAGTGTTGATTTAACACTGGCAGATTTACTGTGTACTGGACATAGTAAACTGTATCAGTGTGCAAAATTGTTGATTTTTATGTGCTTCTATGGTTTCTGTCACTATATAAACATTATTAAAAGGCTGGACTGCAGTATTTGCAGAGCCAGGACATGTTTTCAGAACACAGTTAAGATCAGTAAGCACTGATTTGTTCAACCTCTTAGGATGCGTTGTGTAAGCAAAGATTAAATTAAACAGCATTTAGAATGAATCACAAATGTGTTAATCTATTTATTTATTTTAAATCTAAATCTGCTGCACTATATATTTTAAACATGGATTAACAAATCTCTGATTAAAACCTTGACCTGCAGTTCATTTTGATTGACATAATGGATTTGCCAGTGTAAGTATGCACATATTAACAATGTTAGAAAACTCAGCTAATTATTGTTGGGCTATCAATTTATATTATTCAACAGCTATCACAGACAAATAAGGAATTTAAACATTTATGTTAAACATTGTTATTAGAGCCAGGAACCAGTAAGGGGCTTAATCCTGAAACTGAATCAGTAACATCTGCATAGTAGTATACCCAACTGGTCTATATTTAGTCTTTTTCAGATGTGTGCATAAGATATCCAGATGTTCATACACACTCACTGGCCACTTTATTAGGTAAACATACCTTGTTCCTACACTCATTGTCCATTTTATCAGCTCCATTGACCACACAGGTGCACTTTGTAGTTCTACAATTACAGACTGTAGTCCAGCTGTTTCTCTGCACATGTATTTAAACTCCTTTCACCCTGTTCTTCAATGGTCAGGACCCCAACAGGACCACCACAGAGCAGGTATTATTTGGGTGGTGGGTCATTCTCATGACTGCAGTGACACTGATGTGGTGGTGGTGTGTTAGTGTGTGCTGTGCTGGTATGAGTAGATCAGACACAGCAGAGCTACTGATGTTTTTAAACACCTCAGTGTTACTGTTGGAATAAAAATAATGCACCAACCAAAACCATCCAGCCAACAGTGTCCTGTGAGCAGAGTCCTTTGACCAGCAGTGATGGGCTAGAAGACCAACACAAACTGTCTCGTACAGTTGATTACATTGGTTACGTCTACAAGATGGACCAACAAGAAGACCAACGAAGTAGGTGTATCTAATAGAGTGGACTAACATCGTGTTCAAATCTCCAGCAGCTCTGCTCTGTCTGATCCACTCACACCAGCTCAACACACACTAACACACCACTATGACAATGTCAGTGTCACTGCAGTGTTGAGAATGATCCACCACCCAAATAATATGTCATGTGGAGCCCTGTGGGGTTCCTGATCATGGTGAAAGGAGAACTGGCTGAAACAAGGTTAAGAAAGTGCATAGAAACAGATGGACTACAGTCTGTAATTTTAGAACCACAGAGCGCACCAGTATGATAAGTGGAGCTGATATCACAGACAATGAATGTAGATATAAGCTATGTTTACCTAATGAAGTGGCCTGTAAGTGTGTATATATGTATTTTAGAAATCTAAACCATTTCAGATGTCAGTTTAAATTCTAAACTGAATGTTATAGCAACAGCATTGAAGTTAATCTGGGTTTACTGAAAACCATGAATGTAAAGTTTGGGATTAAAATGAATATTTTTAAACTATTGGACTAATAGATAATCCTAGATTTAATCCAAGATCAATGCTAATCCTTTTTGGCACAGCTCACCCTGAGCCTCCTTTCTCAGACATCATGGTTTAATATAGGTTCATAGTTGTGCAGTCCATTTTTCATAAAGAATACTAATACACTTCCACCAACAGGTAATTAAAATGAAAGAAGCAGATACCCTCATGAAATTCATTACTGGTCATAGGATTATTGTTCTATTGTACACAGTAACATGCAATAGAATTTAAAATCACTCCATGAGCACAACAGGCAATCCTGAAGAAGTAAAACGTACCCAAAGATAACAATAAAAGAGATACAGAAGCCTCCACAAACTGCAAAACCTCTGTTCATGTGTCCAATATTAGGAAAACACTAAACAAGAATGGTTTTCATGGAAGGGCATTGTGACAGAAGCTGTTACTGTCCATTAAAGAATAAAAAAACAGAAAACAAAAAAACATTACAGTCTCAAGTTTGTCCAAGATGCATCTGGATGTTCCACAAGCATGTTCCACAATGCTTCTGGGAAGATGGCCTTTGGATATGGGTTGAGTGCTTTGTTTAATTTAGTAAAAGAGTGGTTCACCAACATCAAAACATTTCCCCAACTGTGAAGCATGGTGGAACAGAGCATCATGGTTTGGGACTGCTTTACTGCCTCAGGACCTGGTCCTGCAGTCATAGAAGGAACAATTAATTCAAAGGTGCATCAAAACATTAAAAAAAAGAGTGTAAGGACAGCAGCCAAGCTGAAGAAACGTTGGGGGATGCTGCAAGACAATGCACACAATAAATGAACTAAACAGTGGTTAAAAATTTGATTTTGGAAGTCAGAGTTTGGACCTTAACTTTATTGAGGTGCAACTTTATTGAGTATCAGATTTAAATATTGTTTAACTGGAAGTGAGGTGTGGAGGTGGCAGATTCAGCAGTGCTTCCAAACATAAGACTTTATTTAATAGAACTTAAACTTGGCTATGAATCAAATATAAAATTTGGCTGTGATGCAAAAACTTGATGTGTGGACAAACATGACTATGAGGTGACAAACAATGACAGAAAAGGACTCTGAGACACGAGGGAACCTATATACCAAACATAATCAGACTAGGGATTGGGGAACAGGGCTGTGCAATAAGAATGGTGTAGCCACTGACGACAAGCGTGGAGACAACAGAATGTAAACAAAGGGCATGTGCACACAGAACAGAGACTATGCTGTGGTGGGAAGTTTCACACATATTTGCATCCTTGTCTTCTCTAGGGTATCTTCTCTGTGACCAAACCCCACCCTGACATCTTCCTGGTAGCCCGGGTGGAGAAGGTTCTGCAGAATGGCATCACTCACTGCGCTGAGCCATACATGAAACCATCAGACATGAGCAAGGTGTGTGTGTTGTGCTTGTCATTAATAAATAACCAATTTGAGGACACACATGTACACAATGTGAAAGGCTAACTGAGGAGCTGGAAGGAAAATGTTAATATTAAAGCCTGACACACGTGATGTCTGTTTACTCTAATAGAACCTGTAGCCTAATGTTTCACCTGTCTTGAAAGCTGTTAAAGCATCATTATATATTCAAAAGTATTTGCATGGTTTTTATGACCATGTTTCTGAAGATTTGGATGCAATACCTGTGACAAATACATTTACATTTGACGCATTTAGCAGACGCTTTTATCCAAAGCGACTTACAATTGGGGGTTAGGTGCCTTGCTCAAAGGCACTTCAGTCGTGACCTGCCTGGGGATCGAACCGGCGACCTTCAGGTCACCAGACCAGATCCTTAACCACTAGGCCATGGCTGCCCCCTAATTCCCTGTTTGCAGTTATTTGTGTTTATTCCAATTATTTAAGATTTTGTCTATAAATGTGACTTGCAAACTGAAAAATCCATACTAAAAGTTGTTTTAGGTGAGGAATTTCTAAAAGTCATTTATTTTAATTCATGACAATAGTATCACAATATCCATTATTTTAATTCAGATTAATCAAACTACATTTAATTTTGTGGACAATTCTCTAAAGTACATATTGTGTGTGTGATCCACAGACAGTTCAGAAAGTGCTCAAGACAGCCAAGCAGACTTGCCAACGACTTGGCCAGTACAGGATGCCATTTGCTTGGGCTGCAAAGTAAGATAATGCTCACAAAATGCTGAATACATGAATGAGAAATGTCTATAGATTAAGTCTTATAAATAATGAATTCAGATACTTTAAGATGCACCCATTAGTGACATGTACAAAGTGTGTATAATTTCATTGGGAAAACATTGCTAATGCAATTGGATGGTTCACAGCAGCTGTACATGAGCTTAAGATCAGCCTACACAATGCCAAGCAACAGCCAGTTGGGTTTAAAGCTCTGAGGAGCTGTGTAGCAGTGAAACTCTTCTCTGGAGTGATGGAGCTCCATCCAGTTCCTTTGGGATGAGTTGGAGTGGAGTTTTCAGTTTATACCTAATCATCCAGCATCACTAATGTTTGTTGTAGTAGCTTATTATAATGATCACATTAACAAAACAATGTTCCATCAACCAGTGTAAAACCTTCCCAGAAGAGCAGAGACTGTTAATATAGAATGAGAAGAGCAAGCTCTTTTATACTGTATGTGATTTCAAAAGACATTTTAGATAAACAACTGTCTATAAACCTTTGGACATATTGGGTATATTAAACATATGAGGACTTGCACTATATATACATCAATTATATCTCCAGTCAGTCCAGTCAGTTATCTCTGTTAAGATAACTGCAAATTGTTTAACAGGTGCTTACATGTTACATATATTCCTGATGGGTGTGTTTAGTCATGAATAAGAAAGCAAATCTCTTTGAATGTCTTTTAAAACTAGGTCCTGATAGAACATCTGCAATTCAAATTAATATACTCATAACAAAATGACTTTCATTTCAGGCAGGTATTTAAAGATGTCCAGGGTAGTTTGGACGTAGATGGAAAGTTCTCCCCTCTGTATCGCCAGGACAGCAGTAAGATCTCCACAGAAGACCTCATCAAGCTGTTAATTGACATCAGGAAGTGAGTGTGTATATGTGGTATGTGTGTGTCTTGTTTTTGGTGTCAGTCGCTGTGAACAGTATGCTAAGTGAAGTATTAGTATTTTCATTTTCACAGTGGTTGCTGTAGTAGTGAAGTACAAACAAGCTAGATGTGCTAATTGTGATATAACTGAAAATATCTGTTGCATTGCAGATGAAATACTTGAAATCTAATCTAAGACTAAGGTTATGTCCATAGAGGCAGCCAAACTGATTTCTTTGCATACCTAACTGGAGTCAGCAACAACAATACTCAGGAATCAGATTTTGCTGTCTCATTTCAGGCATTTGTGTTTGGTTTGAAATCCAAGCGTTCAATAAGGATACATAAATAACATGTAACTTGAGCTAATCAATTGAAAATGTGTATCGGCTGTCTAGGTCAGCTTGGTCTGGCAGAGCTGAGTTTCACATGTATAATTCTTTGTTGACGTTTTTCCCGCTTATGTCCTTGTTTTACATAGACCAGAAAAAAGCAAGATGCAAATTATTCCAGGGCAAATGAATGTCACCATTGAATGTGTGCCTCCAGACTTATCAAGTAAGTCTGCCTTGTCCAGCACTGTGGCTTCCCTCTAGATTACACATTAAGATCAAGTTTCACAAATCACATCCTTGCCAATGAGATGTTTTAGGTTAGCCTCATTTATGTACAGTGATTTATTGTGTGTCTTCAAGGAAAACATATCATACTCACATAGACTGGATGTACTTGCTGTGAAGACTGACAAAGCATTGAGTTCAGAAAACCAGTTTTGTGCAATTCAAATTTTGTCTTTATCAAATGCAGTGTTTTGACATAGTGCTTTAAAAAGTACATTCATGGCAAAGTGAATAATAATCAATTATTACACTTAAATAATTAATCAATTATTAAAGCATTACAACAACATGTTTTATTTTGTTAGAATCAGCAAATTGTTGCTTGAAGAGGAAATACGAATTTATTTTAACTTGGAAAATAAGCAAAACATTTTCTTTGAGAAGAGGTGTTCAAACTTGTGGACTGGCCTGGCCGGCTTAATTTCTGAGCATTGTTCTCTTGAGAAAGGCACTCTATTTAAGATCTTCTTATCTTTCCTGTCATATCTCACAGTGTATTTTAACATGCATAATAACCCTCTTCAGAGTCTGAAAGACACCCAGTGGAGTAACAACTGTTCTTTACTTAGATTCAGTCACCTCATCTTATATACCAGTCAAGCCATTTGATGAACAATGTGAGAAAGTCTCAGTGGAACTGGAAGAGTTTGTCCCAGAAGAGGCCAAGTACAATCATCCTTTTACCATCTATAAGAACAACCTCTACATCTACCCCCAGCAGCTCAAATATGAAAACCAGAAGACTTTTGCCAAGGTAATGTATAGACTCAAAGTCTATGTCTTTGGATTTTACTGACAAAATTGTATTCATTGTGATTGACCAATGTGGGTTTTTCAATGGCTAATGTTAATATAAATAGTGCATAACAGCCTATGGTCAATATATAATGCAGATATTGTCTTTTTAACATTTATGAAAATATAAATATTAAAAAAATATGATAATTGTTTGCTTGAGCTCGTAAAATGGTGAAATTGACAATAGAGGGAGCTCTAACAATGTTCTACAGCAACCACATAGATCAGGTTGCCTGTAGATGTGCCTGTAAATGAGTCGTGTTTTTGTTTACTTGCCTTCGCAGTCTGATTGTTTAAAAATACTTGTTTGATTATCTAATAAATCTACTCTATCACTTGTCCATTGCAATGATTTAGTGTATTATTGAAAACATGCATAGTAACTTTTAAAAAAGGAGGTGTCAATATAATATGTACTAAACATTGGACTATCCTTGTGAATGTGTTATGACTTTTCTTGTAGGCCAGGAACATTGCTGTATGTGTTCAGTTCAGAGACTCAGATGAGGAAGGAGCAAACCCAATTAAGGTGAACATAAACTGTTCACATTGCATAAGCATTTTGTTTAAATTTACACCACAAGGCCACAAAATGTGAATAAAATCTAACTGTGTTGAATTAAATCTTAATTCAAATACACAGAGGTACTCACAACATTCATCTCTGAATTTTGCTTCAGATTACATAAGCTGTTCCTCCAAAAAAGTGTTTAAGACAATTTATTTGCTCCCTCTCGTCTGTTTCAGTGTATCTCTGGTAAACCAGGAGGGCCACTGTTTACCACAAGTGCTTTTGCTGCTGTGTTGCATCATAACCAAAGCCCAGAATTTTATGATGAGGTAAGGTTTATTATTGTCTGATTACTGCTGAATCTCTGATTTGGACCAGCTCATGAAAACTCGGTATTACACCTCAAAACAGTACAGGTTCATGTTTGTATGGTCTCCAAATGTCAACTGAAAAGAGGAAATCAGATTATCAACCCTTTTTTACATCAATGCGATTTTTCGTAAACGTTTGTTCCTCGTGATAATGCAAAACGTCAGATACGCCTGAACTGTGAGTTAAACAGAAACTTGCCTTGAGGAAATAGCAAAGCATTGAGTCGTTTTTTATCCAGACATACATTTACAATTCTGAGGATAGAGAATACACAAAGGTCATTTTTGTTCATCTTGTCACATGACTGGTCACAAGACCATGTGCTCTCAACAGAACAAACATGAACCATGAGTGTTTTTGTTTCCTTTTTTTAACTGAAAGTTAGAGATTGAGTTTCATTTCATAATTCTAGTCTAGAGTTGCAAAATGGACTGTGTCAGATGATATCAGCAAGTGAAGACATCACTCTCATTCAAGAGTGTTGCATGGTTTCATGTTCTGAGGACTCCATCTTGTGGCAGGATGGAGAAATATGTTTCATTAATTTAGAAGGATACAAGAAAAATGGGCAAATAGTTTCCATTATACTGTTACCATTCATATAACAGAAGTCTAATCAAATTCCTATCAAATTAAGTAAGACTAGATTATTAGGGGCTTAATGCTGTCATCAAGTATTGTTACCACAATTCAAAAGTCATCGCAAGGATGTGTGTATTATAGATGCCACCTTGTGGTAAAAGAGTGAATTTAATATCATTGCATTAATACAAACCCCCCCCCCCCATCAGTCAATCAACCAATTAATCAATCAATCAGTCAATCAATCAATTAATCAATCAGTCAATCAATATATCAATCAATCAATCAACCAATTAATTAATCTGTCAATCAATAGAATGAGTGAATTATCTCCATTATTCCACAGTTATGTACATGGATATACTACTTCAAGAAATCTTCATTAAGATGCTGATTATTGAAGTGCTTATACGGTAATATGATGTAGACATGATTTAATGATTTTGCAGATTAAAATGGAGTTGCCAGTCCATGTTCATGAGAAGCACCACATTCTGTTCACCTTCTACCACATCAGCTGTGAGCTCAGCAACAAGGCCAGCTCCAAGAAAAGGGAGGGAGTGGAGACCCTGGGTAAGAGCATGCATGCATGCATATTGTGTAATATTATGCATTATTAGTCTTTGAAATACTGATTCCACTGGAGGCTGTAAAGTGCAAATGAGCCCTGTAACCTTTCACAGTGTTTTAATGTCTTCTGTGAGCATCATATCCAATCACAGATCCACATGGTTTTGTTTTATCAAGTATTGTTTAATCCAAAAATGTGTTAAATCCTTTGGTCATAATACATCTAGTATTAAACCACATCAATTTACAAGATTGTTAATATTTTTCAAAGCATACTACAGTTGTATGTTGAAACAAATATATGCAATGCTAGTATTTAGTCTTTATTGTACACTGTTTTACAGTGGGATATGCATGGACACCGTTACTAAAGGATGGAAGGATGCAGTCCTCAGATCTACAACTTTCAGTTTCTGCCAATTTACCTGCTGGCTACCTCTATGACAAAAATCAAGACTCCAAGAAGGTAAATCTCATCTTTTCTTTCCTTCTTTCCTGTCAGCACTTCATATTTAGCTGTTGTTAAATGTGAACCAGACCACCAGTACTATGAAAAATAGGGCTTCCTGTCTTCATGGGGCTTCTTGTCTGATTCAAAACAGAAGATGTAAAATTATTTAATCATCATTTTTGTGAATCAAAAGACCACACTGTGTTTTTCTGTTGTTATTCATGTTGACCTAGAATAATTAGGGACAGTTCATGTAAAAAAAAGCCCTTTAACATACAATTACATCTCAGTAGAAAAACAAAATTAATTTTATAGCTTTTTTAGTATATAGTCCACTGTACTTGTAATTTTGCCTCAGTTTTGAAAAACAACCTGGAAAAATGTGCACTCTTTATCTAGTATGACTAGTCTAGATATATCTAGTGCCCCCCAGTGGGAAATATGGTTATTTTAGAGTGTGTGGATGATGAATGAGATGGGAAATAGCAATACAATGTTTAAATGGGTCACACTTTACAATGATGGCCACAAATAATGCTACTTAAGACAGTATTAAGCATTACTAAATGGTTGAACAGGTTTGGCAATGCTCTATCAGACTATCTGCCATCTTTACAAGCCATTTTAGTCACTACTTTATCTGATATTTAAACCTTTGTTAAGTGCTAAAACCAGACTTTATTAAGTAATCTTCTTACTGGCTAATAAATAAGTGAAGACTTTATTTAATATGAATATGAGATGTACATGAGTATCATCAATACATTGATTAGACCTCAGTTCATTGTATCTTAGCTGTTTAATCACATTAATATTTATGAACTACTTTATTAATTATTAATTCAGACAATGTTTAAGCATTCAATGTTGCTTAATATAGTATTACAGTATTATTTTATCCTTATTAGGGATGCACCGATCCAGCTTTTTCCAGTTCCGATACTGATATTACACATGTGCTTTGCATATTGGTTGATACTGATCCGAGGACTGAATTAAATATTACTGTTTGTAAAATACAATATAACAAATTAACAAAAAGATGTAAATGAACTGATTTTTTAAATTTGTCAGTAAAATAATAAACAATTGTGCAGAGCCTTGGCACAACATTCACATTCAAAATAAAAATAAGTCAAACTTAAAGCAGCAGTGACATGTTCTTTCTCATGAAAACAATCATTTCTGTTCTCTCTGTTGTAAGTCTGTTTTTCTCATCCACTATGTTGGAAACTACTTAACAGTCTCTCACTTTCTACACTAGTGGAAAGAGGCACAGATGTATATTTTCATTGAATAAAGTGTCAAAGTAGAGAAATATGTCTGTCTCTGACAGATCAGATAGATTTTGAAGTTCTGGATTTTAGCTTTATTACAAAATGACAAAAACTACAAAAAAACAACAAAGTGACAAAAGCAAAAAACTACAAAATGACAAAAACCAAAATAAAATCAAGTGTCCAACAAATAAGAAATCATGTTTCAGACACTAAACATTATGTTCATTCAAAATGTGCTCAATTATTTTGATATTTTTAAATAAAAGCTGTGACCTCCCTCAAACTTCTGCTAGCATTCTGCACACATACTTGGTCATGTCGTTAAAGCTCTCAGTAGCGAGTTGTTCAGACATAACCCTGCTGAAGTCTTTTAAAGTATAATTTAATATGTTTAGAGTCATACCTTTGTTTATATCTAAATATATTTAATATACCTCTTCCACACTGCTGTAGTGTTTGTTGGTGTTTTTTATTGTTTTAATGCTGCTGTGAGATCTGTGAGTTTTTTGCTTGGAATGTCACTCTGTGAGACATAAAACTTTAATCAGTGGACAGTTTAGCATAACAGTGACACACGTCTGAGCTCCAGATGTCTGTGGTGAAGCTCATTACTTTTACATTCTTTAATTGTTCTGATGTATCCACAAGCGTTCTCATCCTTTTGACGTGAAATCCCTCTTTTACTCACTCCATGGTGTTATTCCTGTTTGGTTCTACACTGTACTTCAGTAGCATGTGGCCCAGATCGCAAGTGAATTAAAGTGAATGGATCGGTCTCGTGGATCGGCCAAATTATCTGATATCCGATCCAGCTAATTTTGTTAATATTGAGGCTGTTATCCGAGCCTAATATCGGATCAGTGCATCCCTAGTCCTTGTTGTAAAGTGTTGTCTTTAAATGACTGAATATCACGTTGTTGGGAACACAAGTCAAAAACTGAGACTCAAAAATTACTTCTCTCTATTTGTGCCACAAGTCATCACCAGATATCAAGTGGGTGGAGAATGCCAAGCCACTGTTCAAAGTGAAGATATATGCAGCATCAACAATTTACACTCAGGTGTGCTCTCTCTACCTCAGTTAATCAAATATTCACTTTTTATTTCAACCCTTTACAAACCCTCTCACCCTCTTGACCTATACTCTGCAAAATTAGCTGAAAGATACAATAGCAACAGTGACACATAGTTTATTTACTTCAGTTTATCTCTTAATCTAGGACTTGCACCTCCACAAATTTTTCCAGTACTGCCAGCTGATGAGGTCAACTTCAGAGGGAAACTCAGCAGAGCTCATCAAATACCTAAAGGTGAGGAGAGATTACGAAATATGACCAAGAAAAAGATCAGAAGCAAACCTCTAATCCTCTGTGATATTCAGCACATACATTGCACTGCTCACTAATTCATGAATTTGAATGTGTTTTTAAATATACAAATATTTTTCAAGTTTTAGTGTACTTTGCAATTATTGATGACTTCTTCATTCGGTCCCTGTGAAAGCAACAAAATGAAAGAAATGAAAGCCAAAATTGTAACTCAACACTGCAATGACAAACATGAAAAATAATTGATGCTAACAAATTCCTCCTTTCTTTCTTTTGGTCGTGTGTAAGTGCCTGCATGCTGTGGAGACTCAGGTCATCATTAAGTTTCTGCCCACTGTGCTGGTGCAGCTCTTCCAAGTTCTCACTACAACAAGCAAAGAGCCTCAAGAGATTGCTGTCAACTCCACACGGTAAACGCTTCCTGGCAGAGGAAAATAAAATCAAATGAACAATTAAACTATTCTTAGTTTTAACAACCTATATATTATTTTCCAGGTTACAGTAACATGAAAAGAATAATTTATGATGGAAAAAATGTGCTAAGTGTGCACTTACCTTAGATGTAGTATTACTGCTATATCCATAATCAGATTGGATTGAAACTCCTGCATTCAGAGGGAGTGAGTTTCTGGCGAGTTCTGTGGAATTTTTACAGACCTGAATGTCTATGCAATATGATCATATGATCATGACCACTATTATTTACTCATTTATAATTTATTATTTATTTTTTCTCTTTATAACTCTTAAGACTTATGTCTGTTACAGTGAGGAAAATAAGTATTTGAACACCCTACGAATTTGCAAGTTCTCCCACTTAGAAATCATGGAGGGGTCTGAAATTTCCATCTTAGGTGCATGTCCACTGTGAGAGACATAATCTAAAAGAAAAAAATCAGAAATCACAATGTATGATTTTTTAATCATTTATTTGTGTGTTACTGCTGCAAATAAGTATTTGAACACCTGTGAAAATCAATGTCAATATTAGTCTTTGTTTGCTATTACAGAGGTCAAACGTTTCCTGTAGTTTTTCACCAGGTTTGCACACACTGCAGCAGGGATTGTGGCCCATTCCTCCACACAGGTCTTCTCCAGATCAGTCAGGTTTCTGGACTGTCACTGATAAACACGGAGTTTGAGCTCCCTCCAAAGATTTTCTGTAGGGTTTAGGTCTAGAGACTGGCTAGGCCACTCCAGAACCTTGATATGCTTCTTACAGAGCCACTCCTTGTTTATCCTGTCTGTGTGCTTTGGATCACTATTATGTTGGAAGACCCAGCAACGACCCATCTTCAATGCTCTAACTGATGGAAGGAGGTTGTTCCCCAAAATGTCGCAATACATGGCCCCAGTCATCCTCTTAATACAGTGCAGTCATCCTGACCCATGTGCAGAAAAACACCCCCAAAACATGACGCTTCCACCACCATGCTTCACAGTAGGGATGGTGTTTTTGGGATGGTACTCATCGTTGTTCGACCTCCAAACACGGCGAGGGAATTAAGACCAAAAAGTTATATTTTGGTCTCATCTGACCACAGCACTTTCTCCCATGACTCCTCTGGATCATCCAAATGGTCATGGGCAAACAAGACGGGCCTGGATGTGTGCTGATTTAAACAGGGGCACCTTCCTTGCCATGCATGAGTTTAAACCATGACGTCAGTGTATTAGCCACAGTAACCTTGGAAACAGTGATGCCAGCTCTCTTCAGGTCATTGACCAGCTCCTCCTGTGTAGTTCTGGGCTGATTCTTCACCTTTCTTAGGATCATTGATGCACCACGAGGGGAGATCTTGCATGGAGCCCCAGTTCGAGGGAGATTGACAGTAATGTTTAGCTTCTTCCGTTTTCTAATAATTGCTCCAACAGTTGATCTTTTTTCACCAAGCTGCTTGGCAATTGCCCCGTAGCCCTTTCCAGCCTTGTGGAGGTTTACAATCTTGTCTCTGGTGTCTTTGGACAGCTCTTTGGTCTTAGCCATGTTAGTAGTTGGGAGTCTTACTGATTGTGTGGGGTGGACAGGTGTCTTTATGCAGCTATCGACCTCAAATAGGTGCTTCTGATTTAGAATAATAAGTGGAGTGGAGGTGGACTTTTTAGAGGTGGACTAACAGGTCTTTGAGGGTCAGAATGTTTGCTGATTGGCAGGTGGTCAAATACTTATTTGCAGCAGTAACACACAAATAAATTATTTAAAAAATCATACATTGTGATTTCCGGATTTTTTTGTCTCTCATAGTGGACATACACCTAAGATCAAAATTTCAGACCCCTGCATGATTTCTAAGTGGGAGAACTTGCAAATTCACAGGGTGTTCAAATACTAATTTTCCTCATTGTATATTACATTATGATTTTGAATGTATGACAGCATTACATCTTTATGGAGCTCATAGTGATACAATGACTTTTAACTCTAATGACATTTAATAAGCCTTGCTTTTCTCATCTACTTTAGTTTCTTTTTACTTCACATAATGCTCTCGCAGGTATAAAGTGGAATAGTTTCAATCCAGAACAAGCAGATTATTTAATGGCTCTTTTTGTTTTTTTTGTTTGTGAAGGTTTTTAATAATAATAATAATAATAATAATAATAATAACAATAATAATAATAATACATTTTATTTATATAGCACTTTTCAGAGACCACAAAGACACTTTACAACAGGTACAAATATAGCATAAAGGTAAAAATACAGCGTTAATTAAAATCAAAAACCTGGTGCCACAAAAATGGCACTAGGCAAAAAAAACATTTTGGTGGATCCCCATATTTAGAGACAAAATATGGCAAGTAGTATTGGCCAAAAGTCTTTATTATCCAACAAGAGTCTACATCTGCTTGAAAAATCACAAAGATTTACATCCAGACTAAAATAATTAGACAAAGTCTGAGTTATCTAAAATAAAAGCAGATAATTCAGCCTGTATTTTTTTCTGGAGACAACAAGAATAAACAGACATGACAGATTTGTTTGTAAATAAATGTACTGAGGAGCTCCTATAAAAGAACAAATTAACCCAGGACCTCATTTAAAATGAATCCAAACTGAATAGGGCTTAAGACATGGTCCAGATTTCACTTGCAAGACTAACATTGCCAACAAACACTACAACTCACTTAAATAGTTCAGTCATTACATCGCCAAAATGTCTTTCAGCCTGTTTAAACTCCAGGTCTTAAATAACACACTATTAATACAATATTGTGAATTGTGTCAAACTATTGAACAGTGTATTGTTACACCTCTAGTACCTTCTAAAAGTTATTCTAATGGGTAACTAATACATAATGAATGTGCTTATGAGAGTGAAGAAATAAGTGTGATCCATATATGACAGTTTATCAGGTTTGTTTTATACTTTGTTCATATTGAGAGTAAAGTAGTAATCATTGACTGTTCCCCACAGTGTAATCATTCACATTGTATCCCAGTGTCATGAAGAGGGACTGGAGCACTACCTGCGCTCTTTCCTCAAGGTAAACTTTCCTTGGTTTTAGGGCTTATTTATTATTCTTATTACACAAGAATCATGTCAGCTGTTTAAGTATGATCCTATGTTTTGTGCAAGTGGAAGGAAGACTTGTTTGAAACATACCCAATGTGTCTTTCTTTCATAGTATGTATTTCTCACAAACAACCCAACATCAGGAAACTCTGTCACCACACATGAAGTTTTAGCCACGACTGTGACTGCTATTCTCAAACAGACTGCAGACTTCAACACCTGCAACAAGTTACTCAAGGTAATGTGCCTCTTCAGGAGTGTGTTTGAGTGTACTGTTTTTCTTTTCCACTGAATCCAGAATATACACGAAATCCCTTGCAATATTTTATCAGTGATTATGGAATTATCAGTCCATTCCAGTAGCATGACACGTCTGTGCAACGTGCTATACTTTATCAAACCAGCAGGTAGCTCTGTAGATATCTTTCCATCAGTAACACTGAATGAGGGACTTTCCTTGAGCAGTTAGTGACCTTTTTATGACCTTTTTAATTGACTGTGCATTTTGTTTGCATTAGATTTTTTTACACAGGAAGGGGAAAAACTGTTTTAATTTTAAGTGTAGGCTGTTATAACACACCTAAGTAATTTTGAACCACTTGTCTTGTTTCATTCATTGTGAAATTCACAGACAATGTAAAGAAACAATGGTATTTTCATATGGAAAAAAACAGCGTAAATTGAAAAACAATATTTTGTTCTTACAGTGATTATATGCTTGTTTACTAATACTGGCTAATATGTACTTTTTTTTCTTTAAAATGTTAGTACTCCTGGTTCTTTTTTGAAGCAATGGCCAAGTCTATGGCCCAGTACCTTCAAGAAGGCAACAGAATGAAGGTTAGTGCTAACCAGTAGTTGCAAACGTTGATGACTATTGTGTTAATAGATAAGTCAATAGCTTGCCTTTGCTTTTCTAGAACAATAGTACACACTCTGTGTAATTATACTCTGTGTTTGAAGAATAATTTGAATCAAGTCAGCTGTTAGTTGTGCTGTCGTCAAGGTTTGAGTTAAATTGTGGTCAGTATAGACTTGTGCAATATAACAATCTTATCATACCTTACACTACCACTGTGTGTACAGTAGATGTGTACCTTGGAATAGAGTTTTTTTCATTGTCAGCTAGTTTTTCTGTTTCCTTTTAACTGTTTCATATACAGGATGGTTCTTGTTCCCCACAGTCCATGAGCCACTAGTATAACACACAGTCTGTTATGGCAGGAAGATTTCTTGAACATGCTAAAATATTGTGTTAGTAATTGTTCAGCCTAAATGTTGTGTCCATTTAACTGTTAATTGAGGCAAAGTTTTTCATAACAACACAACTGCAGCACTAGAGATTTGTTGAGCTTGAGGCTGCAGTGGAGACAAAGTGTAGGAGATGTAGCACTTGAGAGGCCTGCCCTCTGTGAGATGGAGCTCTTCCACAAGATGGCAATGTAGCCATCTTCCATTTTCTAGAAACCTGTAGGCATGACTTGTTCAGTACAACTCATTATATACAATATGAGATCATTTAATGGTGCTTTACATGTTAATTCTTTAACTAATGTGTTATTATGACTTACATAAAAGTAATGTCATCATTGTTTAATTATCAACACTGTTGACAATATTATGGCACTAAATTAACTTGGCTCCTTCTGGAAATGCAGTTGTCAGTGCATACTTTTATTGGTCGAGCATTTTATTTAATTAAATATTAGATTATATGCTCCAATTTCTATTTGTATGAACTTAAAATATCTTTCATTGGTTGGTTAAAGATCAACAGATCTTCCTGTATTCTCAGTGGCATGTGCACATGCTAAACTAAACACTAACTGAACTATAAAGGAAACAATTCATTACCACCCACACTATAGATGCATATTTGAAATGCTGTCAAAGAATTACTCGTACATCCAGGAAACCTTTATGCACAAATCTCACATATGAATGGAATTAAAATATTAATAATAAACACATTAAGTGATATCAGTTTGAAGGGGAATTCAGAAGAGGGATGCTTAATTTTCAAGGTGGGTGTTTTTTGTAATTCTTTTCAAGTGGGAAGATGGTAATCCTTCACACTCTTTTCAATTCAAGCCTTGATGCAATACATGGCACAACATACATTTTCTCTTAAATAACCACTATGGCTTGTAAAAGAAAGCATACAAACAAAATTTAGGTTAAAAAGGTTTTCTATTAATAACCTTTACAGCAGTGTCTGACTTGCATATATGATGATATTATGTTTGTCCACATTCCCCTTTCATTTTACTTTCTCTTTTGTCACCATCTATCTATGTAGATAAATACCATACCACATCTATCAGTTAATCAGCACAGTTTTTCCCACATGACCTCACAAATAGAATACAATGTGTGCTTGTAAACATTCATACACAAGCTTTTTTGTTCCTGAAAAAGTGTTAGGTCAGAAATTATTTCCTGGTACATTTACATGGAAAGAATGCCAGCACAAGAATGCATGGCTACCAACAGGGAGGGGCATTAAATAAACTTTCCAATTATTTAATACACATTTCAGTGATGTACATTAAACACATTTTAGAAGGACAGTGGCAAATGCATGTGTGTTCTCTGTTTTGGCATTACTGTAGGTCCATGCTTTAGGATAACATTTCTCTACCACATGACATGGCCATGTGATGTTCATCTTAAAGCAGTTTCCCATTGTATGCTGTAGTGTATATGGTACTGCATTACTCAAAGCAAAATTTTTGAAAACTGTACATTCTCCTGTAGATGCCCCGAGCCCAGAGGTTTCCAGATTCCTTCCATCAAGCTCTGCAGTGTCTATTGCTCTCCATCATGCCTCACATCACCATACGCTATGTAGAGATCCCTGAGGAGGCCCGCTGTGTCAACATCAGCCTGGCCAACTTCATTAAGGTTTGTCTTTATTCTTACCCTAAAAATATCCTGGATATACACACACATACACAACCACTGAGTGCTGTTACACTCCTGGCCATCAACATGGCCTCACCACTATAGAAATTAACCACAAACAGCCCCTTATCATCAGGTAACTAGCTGACATAGTCTGGACAGTTCATTTATTGGTGTGCACTGATCCACAGACACACTCAGCTAGCCCACTGAAAGCTGGGTAATAAAGGATGAACAGTAGCCAAGTTCAGCCACTGGCCATCCAGTAAACAGGACAACAGTAACAGAAAATGAGCATTTATGGAAGGACAGTTTCAATACAGATTCAAAGCAAACACAGAGTATACCCAATACAACATACAAAAGCATATTATTTCTTCACCACAAAAGACATATCAAAGCAATATTTATTTGAATAGATCGCTTATGATACCTGGCATACAGCTTGGTCTGACTTGCAGTATACACAAAAATCTGTATCTGATATGCCCACTATGGGGTAAAATAACCACTTCTACTTCTGGCATGTAGAGAAAGAAACACCAAATGGGTGTTTGTGGAAAGCAGTAAATGCAATTTCTACACATACCCAGAATTAATCTGTGATAGCTACTAGAGTGCTCTGGAGTGCCAGTTGTTGTGTGACCATATCCTAGTGATGTTCAATGGGGGACACATTGGGGCCCAGATTGATCCCCCATTGTGCTATATCTATTCATGTTGTGTCCTGTTGGAATATGGTACTAGAGGAGCTCTGCATTAAAGGTACCACAACACTCTGACTGGTCAAGTTATTGTGGTCATACTGTGAGTATGAGGCACATATGGATGTGGGTTCCTGTCTGACCACAAACTACAATAGCTTATGATGGACAGATTTGATGCTGTAAAATATGAGCAGTATATCATGTGTATCATGGCCTACATATGTAGTTTAAAATATAATGCATTTTCCAACTGCTGCAATTTCATTGACCAGCAATGTATTAAAAAAGATCTGAAGACTTGTTGTGTCTGAAGACTTGTTGTGTCTGAAGACGTGTGGTTTACTTGAAGATTAAATTAATCCATGAATATGAGCACAAGGTCTTACTGAGCTACTGAACTATCCAAATATTGTCAAGTGTGTTTGCTTTAAATGTTCAAGAACAAAAAAAACTTTTTTATTTGCACATTTCAGTCTTTTGAGTTTCTTTATAAATGTATTATTTAGATGGACTTGCACTGGTTGTCTGAGGTTTCTGTTACTTTAATTCTTATATTAAATGTACAGTTATTAATGTAGAAATAAAGTGGTTTTACTATCTGAAGACAGGCTAATAAAAATGTTGACATAGGAACCAGTTTCTTCATGCATGTTTTATTCATTTGAACTTGATGAACTATGACATGCAAAGAATAATGGAGTTTGTCTTGTAACTGGAGCATGTCTGTAGCAGGACACAAATCCGTAGCTTCTGCATTCTGACACTCTGTCATGCTTGTAGCTCCTGTATTTTTAGCCACGCCATCATTTTCTTTGAGGAAATAACACCGGTTACCTACCCTCTTTGCCCTGTTACAATATGGTGGTCATGTATGGCAGTACACATATTTATGTTTATACATTTATGGGATGTCAGACATGTGATGTTTTATGCAAGCTGATGTTGTCCAAAAACATGAATAATGAACATATGAAGAATACTTAAATTGTATTGAACTAATTAAGCCTTTTGATAATTAAACAGGTCATTTCTGAGATGTGTCCAAAAAGGAAATAGCATTTCAGTAGCTTTCTGTAGGTTATTGATATGTAAACACATTCTGAATAAGTATGTTTGGAAATTATATATTGTTCATATTTAAATGAAAAAACTGGCATATATTTTACATTACAAGTAAAGTGATATATTTCAAGCTTTTTTTGTTTTAATGTTGATGATTATGGCTGAGTTGGCTGGCCAATAAAACACTGTAATATTTTGGTCAGCAGACCATTTGGTAGTAGTTTTGGAACTGTGGGCAGGTGCTACGTCTTACTGGTAAAGGAAATCTGCATCTAAACTCTCATAGTTTAGGCTCTGTTGTCTTTGAACGATCAAATTCACACTGGACTTCAGACACCTTGATATTCTGTGCCTCTCAACTCTTCCTCCAGACTCTAGGACTTTGATTTCCAAATTAAATGCAAAATTAACTTTAATCTGAAAAGAGGACTCTGAACCTGAGCAGCAGTCCAGTTCTTTTGTCCCCTTAGCCCACATACGTTGGTACTGACATGCCACTGGTTTAGAAGTGGTTTGATATTAGGAATGTAGCAGCTGTAGCTTTAGAGAGACATCGTATTTGTACTGTTTGAATAGTCATTTACTCAAACTCACAATTAAACATTCTAATAATATGAGATACTGGAATTCTGATTTTTTTGAGCTGTAAGCCAAATTGATCATCAGAAAAACAAAAAAGGCTTTCACAGTATTTACATTTTTATATAGGTCTGTAAGTAACAAGATGGGCTCATCATCTAGCTTTTCAAACAGTTGAAATAACACTGATATCAGAAGCTAAGTATACAAAAGCTAAGAGCCATATTAGACTTTTGAATACCGGCTTGCTTTTTCAGTTTTATAGTCACATTATCAAAAACCACTGCTTTTTCCTTACAGCGTTGCCTGACATTCATGAACAGAGGATTTGCTTTCAGTCTTGTGAATGACTACATGTGTGGCTTCAGCCAGAAAGACCCCAAGGTAAGTTATATAATCTGCAATGAGAATAAAATTACAGCACTGCTCTAGATCATTATATCAACATAACAGTACACCTGCAGTAAATGGCTGCTCTCCTGGTGGCAAGATGTTACAGAAAATGAATTAGCTCTTGTTCATGAAGCTAATATCCAGCAGAATATTCCTCTGCAGCCACTGCCAGACATATGGACATCAAACCAATAAACACTTTTACAATTAAGCAAGTTAATTAATATATTGTGTTCAGTGAATATGTTTACTAGTGATTTAGAAATGTGTAGGCATTTTCACTTTCAACAGTTTGACTTGTGCCAGCAATGTAGATTTTGCCAAACTGCATTACATTAGCCTCAGTTTGAAAAGTACCCTAAATGTGGAAAACAAATAGCCAATTCTATTAGCTGATTGTGCTTTGAAGTGTTTTTTTCCTCCAAGTCTACTGTTTACAGTGGATAATAAATGTATTTTTCTTTGTGGTGGAGTCAGTGTTCATACAGTGGGAGTGCACCACTACTGAGTGAAGGGGAAACTTGGGTGAACTGTTTCCTGTTTATCCTATTCTTTAAAGTCACAGGTCATTTACTGTCTTCACAGCACTGTCAGAAGAACTGAGTCTAGTGGCTCACATGACTTATGTTTGGTAGACTGCTTGCTTTTATTCTCATACTTAGTTCGCCAAGTTTCCTTCTTGCACACGGAACTCATTTCCAAAATTCATTCACTTGTGCAAAGCTCATCTAAGATGAGCTTGTTAATAAATAAGCCTAAAAATAAATGCCTCCCAAAGTGTAGTCCCAATGTTACGTAGTACAAACATGCAACTATAAATAGAGATGAACTCAATTATTGAACTCAAAATTAATTATTTAATAGTATAGTTTAATAATTATTTGACCTGATTTTAATTTTAATCCTATAAAATCATAACTTGTTACAAAATAGGTTATGATTCCTTTAAATGTTGCTAATTATTCTGACTTCCCTTTATGAAAGAGGTAGGATGTTGAAAAAGACCCAGCATGACTTACATGGTGCGATACTAGGGTCAGTAGGCCTTTCATAAATAATGGAAATAATTTTTTTATATCAAACTGAAGCTGATTTACTTTAGTCAGATGGCATAACCACAGGAAAGCTACTATTACTAACCCCAGGAAAACTCAAATTATTATTTTAGTTTAAAAGATTATACATAACTTTTGAATTCCAGGTTTGTCTGGATGTCCATGTGGAAAGATTATTTTATATACACTTTTAGTTGTTAATGATGATAATATTCTCGCAGCTTAAAATTCATACTGATGAAGCATAATAAGTTATAAAGTGCTGGAAACTGCAGACCTTTGCTGGTGTTGAAAAAAAAGGTATCCTGCATTACAAACATGGCTTGTCTCACTCTATTCACCCAAAGGAGCTTGTACCATGTGTTGTCCCACAGATATGGCTCACATTTCAAACACACTGAATAGCTAAGTTGTTTTCATCAAAATACATTATTATACATTAAAATGTTTCTCATCTCACTTACACAGACTAGTTGATGTGGTTTAAATTTAAAAAAGTAACATACATCTAAAAACAACTGCAGCACTGGTAGAAGATTTTGGATCAGATTACTCTATGACTGTCAGTAGTGACTAAAACACATTCTAAAGATTTCTGTTTGGTTGCCTGGGATGGCAGATACAGCTTCAGCTACTGAAATGTTTGTCATTTTTTAAATATCACAGTAAGTCAAACTGTGTCCTGATTCCTGAACGACATTGACTAGTATGTGGTTTGAGTAGTTTGAGGGAAGTGCTGGTGATGTATTTAGATGTATTTTTCTTACTGTCAGGTGATTTCTGGTGTTTGTTAGTAATGTCAGTCTTACAGCTCCAGCTCTAAATTAAATTTGGAAATTTGGATTCCAAACATGTCTTGCTGAACAACTACATATGATATGTGATTTTTGAGTGACTAGTTCCTTCAGGATGGTTGGGACTAATTCAAGCATCCTTAGAGTTCAGGAGTTTAATCTGAGGCACATGTTGTTAAAGCAAAGTGTGGTGGTGCCATAGACTGTTCTGTATACATCACTGCTGCATGGTGGCAACAACCAAAAAACTGAAAAATACTCTTGGGGGAAAAAAAGGTTTGTGATTGGTGAGAATTTTTTGAATGACATTGTATCCCTAGTAAATATTCCACAGCAGGCCATTAGGAGATAGCATACAGAAATAAGAGTTTCTGAGAACTATGCAAAGAAAATACTCTTATAGCAATATACTTTACATTTGGAAAAGGTAATACACAAGTAAAGCTACATTAAATAGGATGAAAACATTGTACATTTGCAAAGAAACATATTGTTAAAACTGAAGTTCATCTCAGTTGCAGCTGTTTCACATGGGGGCATGGGGTCTGGTGATTAGAGATCTGATCTTGTGCCCGGAAGGTTGCTTGGTCGATCCCCAGCCAGGTCATGACTGAAGTGTCCTTGAGCAAGGTACCTAGCCCCCAAATGTTCCCCGGGCCCATTGGATAGGGCTGCATACTGCATCGGGCACATGTGTGTTCACTAGTGTGTGTGAAACTAGTGTGTGGTCAAATTCCATTGTGTGCAAAAAATGTAATGTAATCTAATCTCATTTCCACCACTGGAAGTTAGCATTAATTGGCTAATTATTTTATGAGTGAATTATCTCATATTGCTCTATGTTGTGTCTTTACGTTTATTTATTTTATTACTCTTTGTGTATTGTGTCTGACAGCCATCAATTGTTTTCAGCTGATTCATTGAGAGGGTAACAGATAGTTTTGAATAAAAATAACACTTTCTTGTAAAAGAAAGAAGTCCTTACATTATAGTTTGTTTTCTAAAGTGGTCTTGGATGATTCTCTTACAAAAGGAAACCTTTTGTCTTGTGGTATTACTAAGATAAAAGGAAACTGTTTGTGGTAGATGCTATCTCAGTAATATGCACCATTCCCTTTGACTTGCAAATTTGGATCCATGCAGCTATTCCACACTGGACATTGAATTTAAGGGAACAAAACAGTGGTGTGTTAGTAAAACAAACAAGAATGAGATTCAACACTTTTTACATTTTCTGTGAAAGCTGATGCATTCACAATCATCCCTTTTAACTATAGACAGGGGCGTAGCAGCAAATTCGGGGCCCTGTACACTCTCAATGTCAGTGGGCCCCTATAAATGCCAGTAAACGAGGCACATGAGCAAAAAAAGGGGGGTATTTATTTAAAAATAAAAAAGCATAAATAAGGTTTTAAGCTACAAACAGATCAGATTATGTTGATGTAGCTATTTACATGTTGATATATGTGGCAGAAATATTGCTGGGTGGATCATTTATTAAGTCTCAGCACAGAGTTTCACTTTTAGCTCTGCTGTGTTAGTAGACAATAGGCTTTAGCACACGCACTGAACCAAAAGACTAACTTACTTTAAACTTAAGGTAAACAACCCCCATTTAGGCAGCAATTCTAGCAGTCAGCAGCTAACTAGCTCTCTCTCTCTCTGTCTCTCTCGCTAATCAACATACCAACGTAAGGGGGGGTTGGAGGGGGGAGCTCACCCTTGAATACTTGAAAAATTATCTAATCTTACCTTGTCTCTGCTCATGTCTAACCTCAGGCTCATCTTCGAAAGAGCTGACAGGACTGGCCAATGCTGCTCCAGCTGTACAAGAGCCACTGTTTGTTTCTGAAATTGGTTAAAGTTGATAACTAACGTTAGTGGCTCATAATTGTCTTTATACTTACAGCCACAAGCAGCCTGGTTGGCAACTAACTAAATTAACGACTTCACGTGAGCCTCCAAAAATCAGCAGCAGCTGTCTGGAGTGGACTACTTTAACTTTAATTGGACATTGCATAATAAGAAAACTAGGTTCACCTTTAGGAAAGAAAGCCATCAACAGCTGTCTCCCCTCATTCTGCCTTCTTTCTTTTTCCTCCCTTTCTTTCTTCTTTTGAAATCCTGATTTCTGGTTTATGGGCAGCATGATGTGTAACACCATTATTCAATCTAGGCTCACTGACGTTACACTTGTCGCTAGTCGCTGTTGGGCGGACTAAACCATTTTGGGCCTCCAAGAGGGGGCCCCCATAATGTCCAATATGTTGAGAGGACTGTAACTAAAGTTCATTCCCTCAGTTGATATTATCAATATATTTGAAATATGAATTAATAAATAATTAATTTGAGGGCCCAATTAATTCGAAATAAAAACATTTTAAAAAATTAATAAATTCAGGATTTTTATGGGCCCCTCTCCCTACTCAGGCCCTGGGTAGTCAGGTCCACTTTTCCCCCCACTACCATGCTCATGACTATAGATAGTACTACTCTAGTGAGTATTTTAATGAGTAGTAGACTGTTCTCTTTTGAATGTATCAACATAATAGATACAATGTTCAAAAATAGAATGTGTGAAAAAGCTCATAATTTAATTAAAAGAAAAACTGTGATATTTTATACTTATACAAAGTGGCATATTTCAAGCCTTTTTGTTTTACTGTTGGTCAGTTTGATATATAAATCAGAAATTAGAATTTTAGTAAATTACTATTGAAACAGTATCAACGTTATAATGAAAAGATTTGAGATGTGTCATTGTACATGTAATGACTATAAAATATATAGTTTACCTTTTTAAAGTAAACACAAATGAACTTTTTCACGATATTCTCATTTTTGGAGATGTACTAGTATGACAATGACAAAATATATATATTTTTTGTATCTTACATTGTCTTCATTTATAAGAGTTTATTTGGATCCAGTTTGCCTAAATAATTTATTTTTAAACTGAGATTTATGATTTTATGATGTATTTATGGTATGAAAATGACTTTCTATGGTACAAGATTGAATTATAAGCTCTCAATATGTTGTCTGCAGGTTTTGACAGAAATGAAGTTCTACTTCCTCATGACAGTGTGCAATCATGAGCACTACATTCCACTCAACCTGCCCATGGCCTTTGGTCGAACAAAGCTACAGAGAGTTCAGGGTAAGGTTCCAGTATTTTACCCCTTACGTTCCTACACTGCCTGCATTTGGTCCCATTCTCTTATTTTGCACATTAACTACAAACACTGACCTCTGCACTTAACACCTGACCATAAACCCGAAGGGAAAACTTTGCATTAGGAACTTTGTTATACTTGTGTAATAGTGTTTTTGTATGCAGAATATATACAATATTGTTTGCGTATGAAATCATTTGTAATATCAGTTTTTCAGTGGTTTTTCTTTCTTTAAAAATTTTCCGCATTGTAGATTAATACTATAGTCATCAAAACTATGTAAGTAAATACATATGGAATTATTTAGTAAACAAACAAGTGTTAAACAAACCAGAATATGTTTATATTTTACATTCTTCACAGTAGACACCTCTTGCTTAGAGGGCAGTTTTCTTGGCTTTTTCTCAGTCAGCTTTATGAGGTAGTCACCTGGAATGGCTTTCAGTTAATAGCTGTGTCTTGTCAAGAGTTCATGACTTGCATTTCTTGCCTCTTAGTGTGTTTGAGACATCAGTTGTCTCTACTTTGAAGAATCTAAAATCTAAAACATGTTTTGGTTTGTTTAACACTTTTAAGTTTACTACATGAGTCCTTATGTGTTCCTTCATAGTCTGGATGACTTCAGTATTAATTCACAATGTAGGGAAAAAAAGATAAAACATATTCAATGAAAAGGTGTGTACAAAGTTTTTGGTACTATATTTTATTCAGTTTTGGAAAAAATAAATGGCAAGAAAAATCTAGATAATTATAATAACCATTTTGTGTTATATGTAGGGATGAAAGAAATACACAATTATACCATTCCCTTACTGTAAAGCACTGTCTTGCACTCCCTTCGCAGTTAAACCACTTTGTTCTACAAAAGTAGAAGACTTGAGTTTCCCAAATGCATCATGTTCAATTGTTCACAAGCAGGCAGTAGAATATGTAATACTTTCTGTAATAGCAGCAGTGATCTCATCAGGCTAATGTCTTTGGGAAACCCAAAAGAACTTGTGTCCAAAAATAGTGACGCACCAAAATAATCTTTGCTCCTGACCACTTTGAGCTCACGTTTTACACACCCCGTCTTTCGTGCATGATGTCCTCCTTTTTTTCATTTTCTGTTTTCTGTTTTTTTTTATGCTCATGATCAGATTTTATTTCATACGCGGCGGAGTGTTTTGGCGTCATAGGTAGGTGATGCCGGCCAACGTCAATGCAAGTCCAGGTTGCCAGTTATGGGCTCTGATAACCTCACTAACTGGCCAGCCACTTTCTTGCTACACCCATTAATCATGCTTGAACATCTAACCTCCATTGCATCTGACATTTCAGGCCTGGGCTTGTGGGCTTGCCATGCATTTTGAGGCTGCTTTTTAAGCTGAAATCCAATGCTCTGTTATACCAGGGTCTTTTTAGAACAAAACTTTTTCAGAAAGTTAGAGGTGGATGGAAGCCTGTTGTGTCAGCTGAGTTTCATGATTGTGGAACTCAAATATGTGTTGTTGTCACTCATGAATATACTGTATTTTCTCATAGGTATCATGTCTCTTCACGCTGTTATCTTTCTTGCCTTCTGCACTGTATGATTGACGTTCAATCGTTATAGAAGGATCTTGTGTGGATCAGGGGTTTCTCAAACATATTATTAATATGAAAGTGATATGATGGGATAATAAATTTGCAGTAGATCTGTCCTGTGATCAATGTAATTTGAACTTACAGAAATCTGTCACCTTTGAGATCAGTGAGATCTTGCTGTGTGAAACACAAGTTCTTTCTAAAAACTCATGGTATTTTATTTTTTCTAGAGTGAGGTGTTGGGAAATGGGCTGTTTTTTTGAAAAATACAAAAAATGAAACAGAAGTATATGATAAGTGTCTTCATTCTTCAAGATTTTTTTATGGACACATTTCACTATCACAACTGTCTTAGTGGCCAAATTAAAAAGACTGCAGGTGATACTTGCCACAACACTTGCACAAATGCATCTTTTTATATGTACCATGTTGTCAAATGTATGTTGTCAAATGATGCATGAAATGCATTTATATATTGCTTGTCTAGCAATATGACTGATTGCACATGTCCACATTCTCTTTTATAAGTCATATAATACTTTGAATGATGTTGTCCAGTAGGACAATGCTGGTAATAGTGGTACAATATTTTGCAGACCAGAGTCTGGAGTACAGCCTTACAGAGGACTACTGCCGAAATCATTTTCTAGTGGGCCTGCTACTGCGAGAAGTGGCTGAGGGTCTGCAGGGCTGTCCTGAAATCAGGCAACTGGCTGTAGCTGTTCTGAAAAACCTGATAATTAAACATGCCATGGACGACAGGTACACAGCATACAAGGTGAGTCGTGTGCGTGAGAATGGATCAATTGGTGCTTGTAGAGTCACAGGACACTGACCCAATTTTGTGCATGGTAAACAACTATGGCTATTGCGGTTATTCATGCTGTGAACTGTGTTCCCAAAGGCCTGTAACCAGAAAACAGTAACCTCACTGTTGCCTACCATATTTGCTTAGATAGCTGATATGCTGCTGAATTTGCCTGAGAATTACTTTTAAGCCCTGCTTTTGTTCCTTAGTGGCAACACTAAAGACTGTTCATACCTTTACAATAATCACCATCACTGAAACAAGCCATGAATCTGAGACAGTAATGTTCAGAAATGTTGTAAACATAGAAGAGGATGTTGACATAAATAAGGAAAGGACTGTAGGATATTGTTTGGCAAGCAAAACAACTTCAAAGCTCACTAACGGCGTTGCGCAAATGACTGTTGAACAATACATAGCCATCACATTCAGATAAGCCACTGTCTGTTATGCAAACTGTACACTTCAAACAAACAGTAGTAACGACGACAGACTAGCCGGGTGCAGCTATATGTTTGCACTTTTATAGCACAAAGAATCCAAACAATGCACCATATTCAAATGTCAGGAAGGGTTATCACATTCTGTGTCTACACAATATGTAAAATTATTATAGATGTCTCCATTACGCACAAAAGAATATAAACACAGAGCAATTTTCAGTCATCAACACATGGTCTTTGTCTCTGAGCAAATGTTTATTGTTTGATGTGTCACCTGTCTTCTGATAAATAGAAGATATGTTGTGTTGATACATGGAAATGGGATCAGAAAAACATTCATCAATTACAAATGACACATCCTTTCTGCTCTGCATACATCTAAATGCTTAAACATGTAACTACCTGATTCTTTACAAAGATGGTGATAGGGACCCCTGGTTGTAATGTCTAAACAGTAATTACAGATGAACCTCGTTTTTCATCAATAATCCATTCAGGCCCGCTTTAGTGTGATGTGTTTTTTTTTTGCGTTTTCTACGAGAAACAATGAGAAACAAAGTCAGAATGAATGACAAACATGTGGGCGAATGACAGATGTGTGGGTGGATGCTTTGTTTTTGCAAATTTAGCGGTGAGTCTCATGGGCACACTGACAAAAACTGGACGGATGAATGATAACTGGGACAAAATTTCCCAGAAAAAAATCTACAATAGACAAAAACTGTACAATAACCAGGGCAAATGATAACTGAGGTTCCACTGTATAGCCATTTAATTTGCTAACTAGTGTAACAAGTGAACCTGTAGAGCTTTTGTGTATTTATATGTAATGTAAAATATATTTTGGTACCGTTTCATTTTAGAACATTCTGCATGTACCAAAACTCAGATCTCAAAACTATTTTGAAACAGTGATTCAGACATCAGGCAACATACTAAGGCATCTAAAAAATGTAATATAATAAAACATTCAAAAAATCTTATTTTATTTTCAATACATGTAAAGTGACATTTCAAACCTTTTTTTGTTTAACTGCTAATCATTATGGTTTACAGCTCATAAAAATCAGAACTCCAGAATCTGTAATGGATTGGAGTTTCAGTAAATTACTATTCAAACTGTATCAACATTAAAACAAGATAAAGCTTTATGTGTAGTGAATATAACATTTTAAATATTTATAGTCATTTCATGTAATAAAATAAATGTGAGGCGCATACTCCACTATAAATATTGGGTAAGTTCCTCTACAGTTGTATATTTCACATCAAACCATTTAATCAATCAGTTTGTTCCCTGTAACAAATATTCTCTATTTGGTCATGATTGGTTTCACATAAAGAAACATACATTTTATTTTCAAAACTATTGTTAAAAGCATTTATTGAAATTTTTGAAAATAAGTTTGTGTGAATACTAATGAGTGCTGACATCTAAACAAGGTGCTGTATGTGTGAAGTATACCGTTATTATCAGGAAAGGACTTTTCTCAGTTGTTACCTGAGTATGGAGTTTTAATACAGAAAAATGGCAAAACATAAACAACCTTCTATCCAACCTTCTTTCAATCCAAACATTTCTACTGAAACATCTGTAATATGATCAGTAAAATGCATATCATATCTTTATTAGTTTAAAAATAAAGGAAAAAAAAAACATGTATGAATGTAGACGTGCACATAATCAGTCATTGATATATATTTGTGTTCACATTCCTGAACAGAATCAGCAGGCCCGTATCTGTATGCTGTATCTGCCACTCTTTGAGCTGCTGTACCAAAACCTGAACCAGCTGACTGCGCAGAAACAACCCTCACGATCTGGCTTTGGTCTCATGGTAAGCTCCTATGTCTCATTAATGATATAATTGATGTATTCAAAAAATGGAACAGGAGCCATTGTGATAAGTAGCATCCAATAGTCTAAAAAACTAATATTTTTATATTTTTAGATCATGCAAAGTCATGAGGTTCAAAGGTGTCATCGGTGTTTGAAAACTGCTTTTGAGACTTGGCTTTTTAGAAACAATTTGCAAGTGTATGACAGACAAGCTTACTAACCACAGCCTCATTGCAAACATAAGTATGTAATGTGAAATGAAACAATGATGATTTACGTGCTGCAAGGAAACAATCAGGAGCTGTGAAAAACAATCTAAACAAGTGAAAGTCAAAATGAAGTGAATGTGCACCAACAGGAGATGACCTAGGCTTTACTTTCTCTTTAGCAAACACAATGTGAATAGCATGCTAATGTACCTAGCAAAAGTTATATATTTGTTATGAGTATAGGTTGCTTTTGTCAAAAAAGTAACTTTCTTTTTTCAAATGTCTCTTCAGTGCAGAGATGACCTGTCCATTACTGGTTCAATAGACACTCGTCGAACCAGTACAGCCATTGAACAGAGTGAGTAGAGCTGTCAAAACAGGATACAGTTTCAAAATCCAAAAGTACTGCTGTAATTATTTCATACTGTGGCAGGTGAAATGTATTAGTGTGCATATAATTATATGGATATTGTTTTCGTGACATAGCTGGGGTCATTACCCAAAACGGACATGTAAAGAGAGAAGATTCCAGAAGCTCTATGTATGTGGACCCTGGCACACCAGATATTAATGAGGTTAGGTATACACACCATTCCTCTTCAGCATCATGACTGTAGCAGCATCATAAATGTTGTTGTTGGTATAATAATAATAATAATAATAATAATAATAATAATTAGTAATAGTTGATGTTGTTGTCATTGTTGTGATCATCGACCTCATCGTTGTTGGTCTCACATTACAAACTGACAAACTTGTGAAAAAAGTTCCAGCTAAAATTAGTCCTAATTCCCCGTCCTTTCCTGTTCAGATATACTAGTGCAGCGCCAAAAAATGTATGTTGTGAAGAGTTAATTTTTGTTTCATTCATTTTTTAAATTATTTAATTAATTAATGTTTTTTAACAATGTTTAAATTATTTTGAGATGCACGAGTACATGAATCATGTTTAGAAATTAGAGCAAGCACAAGCAAACAATCTTTACACCAGTCTCACGTTTATGCCACATATGTTTATCATGTATAATCAATGTGTGATATTGATTTTGACAGTTACACAGACGTGGCTCCACAATGAGCACTCTTCCATCTGTCGGGCGACTTGGACATTATGAAGTAAAAGGGCTGCTTCTGTGTTTCCTACACATTGTAAAGACAGTGTCAGAGGGTCAGTACCAACTAGTATTTTTGTCTCTTTGTTTCCAAATATTTGGAAGTATTGTAAACTTGCACGTCAGTCTATGCCTTTTAAGAATGTTTTGTTTAAGTAAACATCATCCAATCTCTGGGTTCTTGGTCTTCATTAGAAAAGAAAAACAAATATGGTGCTTCTGAGAAACATTTTAACAAATGTCAACAAACTAATATATCAATAAACGATGTCCACATTTTCTTATTTATTTATTTATTTATTTTTTATTGCACAGATACCCTGCTGGCTTACTGGAACAAAGTGAATCCTCAGGACATTATGAATTTCCTCAGTCTCTTAGAGTGAGTCACTTACACTGTACATACTCCAATCATTCACAGATATGCAAACAATCATTTATCACAAAGGAGTGGCAGCGTTCTTTACCCGGACCCACCTCATAGCAGTGGCATTTTTATATGATATCATTATAAATATAACTGTATAATTATAACTTCTTCCAAATGAAAGTAAGACATTGTCACCACATTATTACTTCACTTCATATGTCTCCCACAAGTTTTTGACAGTGAGATTATAGACTGTAGTGCAATCTCTATTATTAACTCTGCCAGTTTAGCACAATAATATTCTGTGGATATGCTGGAATAGGAGATATCAGTCCATAATCCACCTCAGTAACCTCTCTATACACTAGGAGATATGTCTTCATAAAGATCGTCAATAAGCACTATTCTTCCCTAGGACAGGAGATATGTGCAAGTATTTTCAACTAGAGTATGTCTTTTTAAAAAAAAGGTTTTCTTGTTCAGCATTAGTGAAATAAGTGCAGTAACACTAATGCTAGCTCAAAGCACATATCTACCACATTTCCACGTCCCATGAAGAATGTTCTTCTGAAATAAGAAGAATTAAATTTAATTGCTGCCCACACACTTTTGAACAGTAGTGTGTATTTGTGTATCACTCAAGGTATTGTTTATGAATAAGCTATAATTAATTTTGATTTGAAATGTATCTTGTCTTTTTTGCAGGATTTCTCTTGTCCAGTTACGTTATCCTGGAAAGAGGAACATCAGTAGGTAAGATTTGTCACATGATGCATTTTGTCACATTAAAGTTCTTATGTACTTAATAACAAAAGTCACTGCTTCCCACCTGGGTTATTTATATAATTAGCTGTGATTAGTATGAACTCATAAAGTCACCTTGAAGTGAAGTGACCACTTATTGTGTTTTGGGCCCAAGTCTTCAAAATACGGTAGTCTAATAGCCCAAAACAGATCTACAGAAATCTATTTTGTGACCTTAATATAATAACTTGTGACCAGAAAAGCCTTAATTCGTGGCCTCAGTGTATTAATTTATGGCCATTCAAAAGTACGCAAGGTTGTTACTTAGTCTATAGCATATTTATTATGTGATTGGATTGGTGTGGTATATGACGGTGATCATTATTATTGTTCTGTTCTAATACTGACAATACTGTTGCCTTTGTGATTATAAATGAAGAAACTTCCTTCCTGAGCAGCACTCGGAATGAACTGCCAGTACACTAGTGTAGATGTAAACAACTGTACCTAAAACATATATTACACCTGGTTTGTTGTCATTGAAACATGTATGATATATTAAGAAGGAAAGATTTTATAAGTATGTGTACATGTATGCATGTGTGTATACGTAAGGTTTAATAAAGGGTGTGTAGCGAGAGTTTTACTGTCTGAGGGGAACAGGTCTGTAGGTTTTGCTATTCATTGGATTAAGTGATCAGGATTCTGATAGCTGGTATCATTGCATTTTGTGTTTGAATGTGTTTGTTTTTTCTACTTGTGTAGGTGTCCAGAGTCCTGGGTATCCAAGGTGTTCACATCAGACAGGAAGTCTCAGACAATGCCAGTAATGCGTGGGCGGTCCAGTCTCATGCAGGCCAGCCTACAGCAGTTCAGCACCTTGGAAACCTCTCACACTCTCAATATGGGTACACATTTTGTGCTTCACATTGTTCAACACCCAGCAAAATTAGTAGTCTTGACATGCTTTGACTTTTTACAAATACACACATCTAAAATTATTTTTCCCAAAAGTGTTAGACTTGCTTTTGTTCAGCACAACTCAGCAACAACAAAACCTATTTAAAAAATTCAGATGTGCTGATATATTGTGAAAAATTAGAAATTGTATGTGGTCTTATTCCTAAAGCTTAACAAAAGCTGACACTGTTTCAACGAGTCACTCGTTCCTACATTGTATATTCACAAGACAGGTGTGAATGTTCAGGTGAATGATCTTTGTTTTCCCACATTTGTCATCTGCTAATCCTCCACTGGCATGTGTGGAATTACCATGTTATATGAATTTCAGAGCACGTAAATGGGTGAGAGAAAAAAGGCTCACCTCTGGTTATTCATGCTTCTCTCACAAGAATCTAAAAATATGTTTTGATTCAACCTATATGTAATTGAAAATTACCCCCTTTAAGTTTACTGGATTATGTTTAATTTTGTTTCTAGGTTAAAATTTCACTGAGTTATATAAGTTTTTGCTGAATTTCAGTTTTATCTCGCCACACAGACTCCAAAGAGTTGATAGATGTACATTCTGGCTTTGTGAAACATACCTAAATCAGTTAATTTAATTATTGATTTTTTAGCAAGTAGTTATCTACAACAACAAAAAAATCACAAATATTACTTTTCACATAATTCTCAAATCCTGGCAGTCAGGTTGCTTTTGGACCAAAGGACTTTTGTTTGCTATAATATTTCAAATTGAGATCTAGATTGTTTGTTGGCCATACCATTAAGTTGATATGCCTTTGTCAACTTTATAATTTGTGAATTATCACTGAATACCATTTACCACAATACATTCAGTCATCAATAATCCTATTTGCTGATTGCTTCTCTTTTCTTCTAGCCATAGTAGCTGTGTTTTCCTCTGTTTAGGTGTTAATGCTGGTTTATGTTTGACTTCCCATATAAATCTAATTTCATTCATCCCATTGGTTACATTTCTGTCACAAACATTCTGCCCATTTGTGTTTCAGTTGTTTTTTGTGCATTTTCTTTTTTTAAGGTATATTGCTTTGGGTGTTTTTATCCTGATACTCTGATGTCTTCCTTGGTCTACTCATGTGACTTTCTTTTATTACCTTCCCAACTTGTTTACATTTGCACCAGATTGCACCAAGGCTGGGAACAAGCAACATCTTTTGCCACAGTTGACAACTATCATGATGAGTCCATGTTTTCTTTGATTTAGCCAAGTTCAGCAGCATATTAAGGTCTATAAGCACTCAGCATTAACTGCAGAAGAATTTACATTTTTAGATTTGTGCCGGTGTTTGTTTTTGAAATGGAAATTACAAATGGTGATTCGTATGAATCCATATTTATTTCTTGAACTTCCATTGAGAAGAAATGGCATTTCGTAAATTAATTTAATTTGCTTGAGGTATGTTTCACATAGCCAGATTTTGTTTTTAAACTATATCTCTGATTTGTTTATTTACTTAGTAAAAATGCCAGATAAGAATCAACTATGTGTAGCCGTCCATAGATTCTGTAATTTTTGATAGGGCATGTAATATCTTGTCAGACATATATCTGACATATCTGATGTTATATGAGAGTGATGTCTGATCTTATTCTAAATGAGGCATGTTCCACCAACCTTATCTTTCATAGGAAGATGAGTCATTTGTGATATTAAGACAGCACAGCATGCACAAACATCACTGAACCTGGAACATAATTAACTGCTGCTTTACTACAGGTGGGGGTCCCACAGAAGCAGAAATTAACCACCAGGCAGTGTTAGAGGGCAACATCTCTACAGAGGCTTGCCTCATTGTTTTGGACACGCTTTCTCTCTTCATTCAGAGCTTTAAGGTAAACTTAAAGAGAGTGGGTGTACTTTGTTCATTCATTCTTTATGAACGGTGATAAATACATTTATATATATACAAACCGGATTCCAAAAAAGTTGGGACGCTAAACAAATTGTGAATAAAAACTGAATGCAATGATGTGGAGCTGGCAAATGTCAATATTTTATTCGTAATAGAACGTAGATGACAGATCAAAAGTTTTATCTGAGTAAATGTAACATTTTAAAGGAGAAATATGTTGATTCAAAATTTCACAGTGTCAACAAATCCCAAAA
>BRDA01005930.1:0-26786 GCA_036984385.1 Crenuchus spilurus | reverse complement strand
TTGAGTGTTGTAAGAAGAAGGGGGGATGCCATACAGTGGTAAAAATGGCCTTGTCCCAACTTTTTTGGGATTTGTTGACGCCATGAAATTTTGAATCAACATATTTTAAAATGTTGCATTTACTCAGATTAAACTTTTGATCTGTCATCTATGTTCTATTACAAATAAAATATTGACATTTGCCATCTCCACATCATTGCATTCAGTTTTTATTCACAATTTGTTTTTGTCCCAACTTTTTTGGAATCCGGTTTGTATATATATATATATATATATATATATATATATATATAATTTTACATATATATGTTATTAACTACATATGTTATTTTTACTTGGTGCTCACAGAATCAGCTGCTGGACAGTGATGGTCATAATACTCTGATGAAGAAACTGTTTGACATTTACCTTACCTGCCTAAGAGTGGGGCAATCAGAAATGTCAATCAGACATGTGTTTGCCTCTCTACGAGCCTTCGTCAGCAAGGTAAACACAGACAAAATCTAATTTGCTATATGTGTGGCTGTATAAGTCTATATATAATGTATTTACCTTTGCATTGCATAATTGTTCTACGTACAGTTTGTGTCAGACCAGGAACAGTAAATATTAACTTCTACAGTCTGTATCCTGAAGAATCCACTCTGCCATGCTTTTTATTTTCAATATATAAAATAGTTTGATGTACTGTGTAAATGTTAAGATTCAAAATGCACTTTCACTGACTAGTCCATACAGTCTATCATATTGAATTCCTGTTTATTCAAGGTGTTCAAGAGTTTAGTGCAAACCTAACGACTTGTTGTCTACATGTGTTTCTGGAAACAATTAGAAATCAGCCAATCATAACCAAAGTCATTTACAGTATCAGTATATTATATGTATCAGTCTGAAATGTACAACAATAGAAAAACCTGTAAAAGAGATTAAAAGAAGTATGAAAATGTTTAATAACAAAGTGTTTTAGGTATATTAGTCTTCAAGGATAAAGAATTTGAATTAGAATATAGGCTCTTTAACTGAATAAAGAAAGATTTCATTAATATCAGAGAGATTTTTGTGCACTTATTTTAATTCAAATGCATTTGAATGGTCCTGTCTTTAGTTTCAGGTGGCTCTCTTCAAGGGTCATGTGACTTTATGTGGCTCGCTCTGTTATGAGGTGCTGAAGTGCTGCATGTCCAAGCTAGGAATCCTGCGTGGAGAGGCAGCCGGTCTACTCTACCTCCTCATGAGGAATAACTTTGAGTACACCAAGAGGAAGAACTTTTTACGCATGCACCTACAGGTATAGCATGCCATGCCTATTGTATGCTGCCCTTTGACCAGTAACTGAGCAGTGAAAATATCTATGGAATCTTATCATGATTCTTATTCTTTTAAACTCTCTCTTGCAACATGAATGTCATTGAAAACATACAGTAGATCATCACATAGTTTGTCAAAGAAGAATGCTTTGAATGTTGAGACATTGAAAGAAAAAAGGGACAGTGAACTTTCATCCGTTGTTTCCTTTCTCTTTCTTTTTACATTGTGAATGTGGTGTAATGAGGACATTAAGTGAAACCAGCTTGCCTTCTTTGAATGCTAATAGCTGAGTACTTCTAATTTCATAGTAATGCACATTTCATTTATATTGCAGACAACAAAAGAGTTATTTGTTTAGAGGACCAACTGTTTGAAGGCAAATTGTTCTGTAGATTTTCATGGTATTTATTTAGCTTTTTGTCAGAGCTTTGAAGACGAGCCAAATGAGTAACACAATGCTGTGTAAGGTCTATATGGTCTCTCAGCATATTTCTGCAGTCTTATGGTTTGGCGGAATAAGCACACAGTATTTGAATGTTAAATGGATGATGTGTCTAAATTGGTTCGTTCTGCTCTGTAGATCATCATTGCAGTGAGCCAACTAATTGCAGATGTGGCTCTGACAGGAAGTTCACGCTTTCAGGAGTCACTATCCATCATGAACAACTTCGCCAACAGTGACAAACTCATGAAGGTATACTGGAATACATATCCTCTGGATTATTCAATGACCCAACAAATTAAAATGAACACAGAAAATAAGTATTATACATGTCTACTTACTTGTATTCTGCATTATATAATATATATGTGATATCTTTATCCCGTATCCTGATCTAAAACAAATGTGTATATGTGTGTATGTAGAATACTTCATTCCCAGCAGAAGTAAAGGGCCTGACTAAGCGCATCCGTACAGTATTGATGGCCACTGCTCAGATGCGTGAGCATGAAAAAGATCCAGAGATGCTGCTGGACCTCCAGTACAGCCTGGCACGCTCCTACGCTAGTACTCCTGAGCTCAGGCGAACATGGCTGGACAGCATGGCACGAGCTCACCTCAAGAATGGAGATTTCTCAGAGGTATCCAAATTAAGTCTCATATCAAAAAGAAAAAAAATGTGTAAATAGTAGCACCTGTTTTAATGGTGTAAAAAAAAAAACTAAACAAAAATGGAGGTTATGATCTATTACAATGCTGATTTATTCTTCTACCATGTTCTTAATATCTTAATATTAGAGCTGAGATGCCTAGAATCTAAAGAGTTAATATCAGGAATGCAGTTGAAGTTCAGTGGTGAAATGATTCTTATCTTACAGTAGTAAACACAGTCTTTCTGGAGCCACACCCTGTGACTTTGGTCTTCTTGTCCTCACCATTGTGTCTAATGGTATATACTTGTCTGCTGATAAAATTTCCGGTGTTTTTCAGCAATGACTAATAACTCTAGATTTATATTATTTTTGAAAAAAAAAAAAGTTTATTTGTAATTATGGTTAATGTCTAGTTATGTAGATTTTTTTTTGTTTTTAACATGCAGTTATTTATGATTCTTTTGATTTACTCACTGAAGTATATTAACTGTTGATGAGAACAGTCCAGACTATGAATGGTATTTGACAGTGTTATGAACATTTTTGCTGTACACACCAAGAACATTCTGCATGTTAGTCACTGCAGGAAGGGCAAGCCCAAACCAGTTTGTTGTGTAAGCAAGACTAGAAACGCAGGGACATGGATTCTCCTCTCTGTTTAGGTTTTTCACATCTTTTTCTGGTAACCATGTATTGAATCATGAGTAAAGCTTTTATAACGTGCTAACTTATTTCATTATGTATTGTTTGTACTGACTGTTTGGTGAGCCACTGGAGAGAGAGTATGGTCTGTTAAGGAAAAGTCATTATTTCATTGAGACTTAAAAGAAAACAGGGACAAAATACCGGAAAGGTGACCTCTGGACTCCAACTCTGATAACAGAAATAAGATTCTTTGGAGCCAGATGAGGATTTTGTAGGGCAAAGTTTAAGGGAATGAATGTTATTTTTCCTCTCAGTGTCATATCCCTGAGTACAGTGGCACAAAAAAAATTATCTGCCTGTAACATTCATAAACACTTGAAGAGAAAAGTATGCATTAACATTAGTCACAACTAATTTATGGCATTTTGCAGATTTGCTTTAAAACAGTCTCTATTGCTTTACAAGATACATTTCTCTTCCTTTATGTCCACAGGCAGCCATGTGTTATGTCCATGTTGCAGCACTGGTTGCAGAATATTTGCACAGGAAAAGTAAGTTTCTTTTTTCACCAACTAAAACGTGTTTGCACACAGTGTGATACTTTGGTAGGCAAGCATAACAGTATGCTAACATACACTATATAGACAAAGGTATTGGGACACCCGCTCGTTCATTGTTTTTTCTGAAATCAAGGCTATTTAAAAGAGTTTATCCTGCTTTTGTTGGAGTAACTGTCTCTACTGTCATGGGAAGGCTGTCTACTAGATTGTTTAGCATTGCTGTGATGATTTGACTGAGACAAGTGTTAGTGAGGTCAGGATGCTGGATGATCACCACCCCAACTCATCCTAAAAGTACTGGATGGATAATTCCAGAGAGCACAGTTCTACTGCTCAATGTTGGGTGGATTTATACTCCTCTAACCCACATATGCCATTAGGCATAGTGCCAACAGTTGATGTTTATCTGCTCCAGAGTACCCTGTGCTGTTGACGGTACTTCTTTATAGGGACTAGACAAGCTGTGTGTGCATTTGCACATCTGTATCACTGATGGTTGCAACTTAAAGTAGCTGAATGCATTCATTAGAAGGGGTGTCCACTAGGGCTGAAATGATTATTAAAGTAACTCGAGTAATCTGATTACAAACAATCGTATCACTCCCGCTTTGTAGACTACTGAGCACTTCCGGTATCATTGTTGTACACGGACTATTATAACTGATGCACATTTCAAAGATTTAAGGCAGCGCAATGTATTTTGTTCTCTATGGTGGAAAATTAAGACACCGTTGTGTGTAAAAGGTCAAAAATGTCGAAAGTCTGGGACTATTTTACGCTGCGTAAGGTGGACAGTGTAGAACGGACGTGAACCAAAAGGCTGCAGTTCACGTGACAAGCATGTCTTTACGATTGCTAACTGATACACACTCGCTTGTACAGTATCACTCGTAATTTATCCTCATAGTTAATCCTCTCTCTCTCTCTCCTTTTGTGAGGAATAGCAGCCAATTGCTTGCTCATTTTAAGAGACCTTTCATGTTGCATAACACACTACTGATATGGTTGTTTAAAAAACACAGACATATAATTAATCTGTTTACTCGATTAATCCATGTAAAGTGGGTGTGAAGCAAAGTTTTTGGAGGTGCCCCCATCCAAAAATGAGGCCCCACGCGCTCAGTGGAGCACCAGCCCTGGTTGCAGCCCTAGTGTCCACAAACATTTGAACGTATAGCATACAAACAGTGAATGCATACAACAGGTTTAGCAGTTATGCATTTGTCAGTTTAATGTCATTGGCCCACATTTCTTTTAATAATTATACACTCCGACACTGAGAAAGTGTAGAGTTGAATAAATTTACAGCAGTGGCCTGATATTCCCACCTTCTCTACTGGATTTATCAAACAAGCATGGCAAATAAAAGGTGCATGGATTCTATCCGGCATAGCCCATTTTGCCAAAGGTCTAGAAAGGGGGTTTACATAAACTTTGTTCATGAATTTCTGATGGAGAGTCTTACATTTTCAACATGTGAGAACTACAACCTCACTAAGTATGAGGGATATGAATGTGGAACTAAAATATTATTGTAGTTAATAATTAGCATAGCTCTAGTTATATTTGCTCAGTGGAAATTCTCTTTCACACATGTAGAGTATAGTCTTGGCACAGTAAGAGCACAGTTATTTCCTGAACTTGTGAAGCGTTGAGAGGCAGGTGGGTGTTTTCTGAACTGTTCTTGCAAATTTGCCTATAGTGTCTAAAACGCACACTGTCTCAGAAGGGCACATAATATTTTAAAAGACAGTACACACACACACAGAACATTGGATGTTTGCACTGCTGCCCTCTGGCAGAGGTTACAGACGAATTAAAACAAGGACAAACAGACTGAGAGACAGTTTGTATAACAGAGCCATAGCTCTTTTAAATATAAACCAGTGACATGTCTTTTGAGGGGTATATATATATACAGTGAGGAAAATAAGTATTTGAACACCTGTGAAAATCAGTGTTAATATTTGGTACAATAGCCTTTACAGAGGTCAAACGTTTCCTGTAGTTTTTAACCAGGTTTGCACACACTGCAGCAGGGATTGTGGCCCATTCCTCCACACAGACCTTCTCCAGATCAGCCAGGTTTCTGGGCTGTCGCTGAGAAACACGGAGTTTGAGCTCCCTCCAAAGATTTTCTACAGGGTTTAGGTCTGGAGACTGGCTAGGCCACTCCAGAACCTTGATATGCTTCTTACGGAGCCACTCCTTGGTTATCCTGGCTGTGTGCTTTGGGTCATTGTCATGTTGGAAGACCCAGCCACGACCCATCTTCAATGCTCTAACTGAGGGAAGGAGGTTGTTCCCCAAAATCTCACAATACATGGCCCCGGTCATCCTCTCCTTAATACAGTGCAGTCATCCTGTCCCATGTGCAGAAAAACACCCCCAAAACATGACGCTTCCACCCCCATGCTTCACAGTAGGGATGGTATTTTTGGGGTGGTACTCATCATTCTTTATCCTCCAATTAAGACCAAAAGTTCTATTTCGGTCTCATCTGACCACAGCACTTTCTCCCATGACTCCCCTGGATCATCCAAATGGTCATGGGCAAACTTAAGACGGGCCTGGACGTGTGCAGGGGAACCTTCCGTGCCATGCATGACTTTAAACCATGACGTCTTAGTGTATTAGCCACAGTAACCTTGGAAGCTCTCTTCAGGTCATTGACCAGCTCCTCCCGTGTAGTTCTGGGCTGATTCCTCACCTTTCTTAGGATCATTGATGCACCAAGAGGTGAGATCTTGCATGGAGCCCCAGTCAGAGGGAGATTGACAGTCATGTTTAGCTTCTTCCATTTATTAATAATTGTTCCAACAGTTGATCTTTTTTCACCAAGCTGTTTGGCAATTGCCCCGTAGCCCTTTCCAGCCTTTTGGAGGTTTACAGTCTTTGCTCTGGTGTCTTTGGACAACTCTTTGGTCTTAGCCATGTTAGTAGTTGGGAGTCTTACTGATTGTGTGAGGTGGGCAGGTGTCTTTATGCAGCTAACGACCTCAAACAGGTGCTTATAATTCAGAATAATAAGTGGAGTGGAGGTGGACTTTTTAGAGGTGGACTAACAGGTCTTTGAGGGCCATAATGTTTGTTGATTGACAGGTGTTCAAATACTTATTTGCAGCAGTAACACACAAATAAATGATAAAAAAATCATACATTGTGATTTCCAGATTTTTTCTTCTAGATTATGTCTCTCACAGTGGACATGCACCTAAGATGAAAATTTCAGACCCCATTATGTATATATACATACACGGGGTGGCACGGTGGCTAAGTGGTTAGCATGTTCTCCTCTCAACACTGAGGTCTTGGGTTTGAGACCCCACCTGAGCATAGTTTCCATGTTCTCCCTGTGTCTGCATGGGTTTCCTCTGGGGTATGGGGGTCTCATGGGGGTCTCTGGTTTCCTCCCACATTCCAAAAACATGGAGGTCAGGAGGATTGGGTACTCTAAATTGACCGTACGTCCATGTGTGTGTGTCTGTGTATGTATGTGTGCACCCAGCAATGGATTAGCGCCCTATCCTGGGCTTTGTTGAATGGTGTAATGCCCTGCATTGTGAACAGTGAGGTGGTAGGGGACTAACTGCGCGATAATGAATGGATGGAGACTATATATACTCTGGGTCAACAGATGTCCTTGACTTTGTTTTGTGATTTTAATTTTTAAATTGCACCGAGAATGGTGGTGGTGGTAGTGGGGGGTTATTTTCATTTTGTGGTACAAATACAATGAGTAATGACAATAAATGGATTCATTTCAATTCAATTATAAAATTTGTAGTATTAAACAAAGTTCAGATTGTGTTCTGTGGTTTTTCTATAGCAGAATACTGCAGTGCTGTGCTGTTGGTCAATTCGGACTTGTCAGCATTAGCAGCATGCAACATGCAAACTAGGAGGCCAGCTGCCACTAATTTTGCATAACTAGAAAACAGATCATGAGTTCAGTTAACAGAACACAAAAGACTTCTAACTGGTTTCAGAAGAGCTGATTAAAGATGGTGCAGACATGAACCTAGTACCTCATAATTCCTGTAGGTTTTCCTCCATAATTGTAGGATTGTTTAAAAACAGTGTGAGGGCAGTGTTTTTATTTACACGTTAATAAACATTGATTTGTGAGGTTAAAAATCACCAGTGTCTTTGTTTGTTCAGTTGTTTAATAAGGTGTGTTATTGTTATGTGGCCTTACAGAACTGTTCCCAACTGGACTGACAGCATTTAAGAAGATTACCTTTAACATAGAGGAGGAGGCTGCTATGAAAGAAGACTCAGGCATGCAAGACGTGTACTACACTGAGGTAGATTTTTAGCATGTTTAATGTTAATAAAGTCTACTGCTCTGTTTTTTCTCTCCATTTAACACATCCATGACATTGAACACGCACACAAACCATTGGGCAGCCACATCAGATGCAGTGCCCAAGGAGCAGTTGGCACTTCAACTATGGAGCTTGGGCCCCTAAGGGTTTAAATGGTCTTTTTAACTACATGTCTTAACTTTAGGCATAACTGTCTGTATGTATGTTTTAGAAATACTGTATGTCTAAAAGTTTGTAGACAAAATCAAACTGTATGTCCTGATCTCTTAGTTTCTTTGGAAATAAAGAGCATTAATCAAGTGCTTGCTGTTAGAAATGCACATTAACATGGCTAAAAGCTGTGAAGTAATAATTGTAGTTGACTTTTTTTATTGTGTAAGTGAACTACTGAAAAGGGGGATACATTAATCATGTGATTTAAAGTTATATAAAAAAAATATTATTTTGTGAATGCATGTTATGTTGATGTTAGTCAAAAAGAGATTCTAGCAGATCCGATGTTATTAAACCTTATTAATTATTATTAAAAAAGAATAATGTACAATTTATGTTTGTGTTTGTATAACAGGATGTTCTGGTAGAGCAGTTGGAGGTGTGTGTGGAAGGTTTATGGAAAGCTGAGCGCTTTGAGCTTATCACGCACATTGCCAGACTTGTCATCCCAGTCTATGAAAAACGTCATGAGTTTGAGGTAAAAGCAGTTTGAACACTGTACACCTTGCGCTATGATCTCTTATTTCAAATACCTTTAGCTTGAAAGAGAAAACCCTGCCACTCTGGTCATGTTGGCTCATTATAAAGCACAACTACCATTTGTCAAATAGTGCACATGAAGGAATTTCTTCTACAATGGGTTAATTTAAATAGTTAAGACATCACTTCTAGACCACTGCTCAGAGCCAGGGTTATGTTCTTGTTCCTTGCAACCACCCTCCTAGAGTCAGGGACATTGCAAAGTGATGGGGAGAGGCCGAAGAGAGGGGATGGGCTAATTGGCTACCACTACATTGGGAAGAGGATAAAAAAATTGGCAAAAACCTAGGAAAAGGAAAAAAAAAAAAAAAAAAAAGAATATATTCTGAGATGCAGAATGCAGAAATGGGACAATCACCAGGTTGTTAGCATATGTTTTGTAATTCTTCTTACACTTTTTTGTGTGTGAACATGTTAGTAGTAAAAGATTTATTATTGGGTCCATAGTCAAATTCCTCACTCATAGTGCCCGGTTTATTGGGTCAAACAAAGTAAACTGCAATGCACTGACTGCTTACCATAACCGCTTGGATTTCAGAAGTATATATGGGTTTTTAAAAAATTTGCTGTTCATTTGAACTGAAGTATTTGCACAAGCCACATCACCTGTAGTACCCATCTGTTAATTAGTAGGTTTAGTGGGTTTGTTGGAGTTGGAAATCAATATGTACTGTCACCTTCTAGGACCAGAACTAAATACATATGCTTAACACTAACGTGTGATATTTGACAATATGGACAACATGGTTTAAACAGAAAGTGTAAACGACAAAAAAATTGTAAAAAAATGGACACTTGAGTGAGATGCTGGATTGAAGACTCAGTACTGTACATATTGTCCCAGATATCATTTGGCTTTGAGATATAGTATGTTTTCGCAGGGATTACAGGCATCCAGCCATTGCCACTGAAACATCCTCTGAAAGGATGCACATTCCTTGTGCTTAGCATAGAAGACATAGAATTTTCCTGAATTCTGCTGGAAATTAGGCCTAATCTGTTCCAGCTGTTCAAACAAACTAAAAAAGAGGTTGTAATGGCAGGAATGGGGGGGGGGCATGAAATTATATTAATGGAAAACTAACAGGGTACATTTCACTTGAAAGGATGGAAGAATGTTTTGGATCCCAGCCTAATGGGTGTGGAGAGATACTGAAATTGCAAGTGCACATTTTTAGATTAGATTCAAATGGACTTTTGATTTTATGTTCAAGTTGTAAAAAAACATTTTTAATAGCATTGAACAAGTTGCCAAGTGTCTGCTTCTTATACACTTACACACAAACACATGAACTCTATCTCTCCTCTTTTTGTAGAAGTTGAGGCGGTTGTATGATACTCTACAGAGAGCTTACGCTAAGATCTTAGAGGTCATGCAGACTGGTCGCCGACTACTGGGGACCTACTTCAGAGTGGCCTTCTATGGGCAAGTGAGTGAAGCTGAATACACACTGAATACTCCTGTATTCAGACACCACTTTTACATTTTTTAAATAAATGTGTCTGATTGCCCACTGTAATAAAAATTATTATCCATTATACTGTAAATAAAACTAATAATTCACTTCCCTAATTTTGCACGGAGGCTATGAAGCTAATGTAACTAACAAGTAAACTGAAGCTTGTTGTTAGTAGTTTAGATTTGTGCTGCTTGCCTATATCATCACACAATTGCCTCAAAGTGCATTGTTACTAGATCAGCCTTGCTTATGTGGTTTATGTGGACATTTATATCTATAAAAATTGCACATACAGTGAGGAAAATAAGTATTTGAACACCTTACGAATTTCCAAGTTCTCCCACTTAGAAATCATGGAGGGGTCTGAAATGTTCATCTTAGGTGCATGTCCACTGTGAGAGACATAATCTAAAAGAAAAAATCCGTAAATCACAATGTATGATTTTTTAATAATTTATTTGTGTGTTACTGCTGCAAATAAGTATTTGAACACCTGCCAATCAGCAAACATTCTGGCCCTCAAAGACCTGTTAGTCTGCCTCTAAAAAGTCCACCTCCACTCCACATATTATTCTAAATTAGAAGCACCTATTTGAGGTCGATAGCTGCATAAAGACACCTGCCCACCCCACACAATCAGTAAGACTCCCAACTTCTAACATGGCTAAGACCAAAGAGCTGTCCGAAGACACCAGAGACAAGATTGTAAACCTTCTCAAGGCTGAAAAGGGCTACAGGGCAATTGCCAAGCAGCTTGGTGAAAAAAGATCAACTGTTGGAGCAATTAGAAAATGGAAGAAGCTAAACATGACTGTCAATTACTGGGGCTCCATGGGACCTCTGACTGGGGCTCCTTGCAAGATCTCACCTCGTGGTTTGATCCTAAGAAATGTGAGGAATCATCCCAGAACTACACGGGAGGAGCTGATCAATGACCTGAAGAGAGCTGGCAGTACTGTTTCCAAGGTTACTGTGGCTAATACACTAAGATGTCATGGTTTAAAGTCATGCATGGCACGGAAGGTTCCCCTGCTTAAATCAGCACACGTCCAGGCCCGTCTTAAGTTTGCCCATGACCATTTGGATGATCCAGAGAAGTTCTGTGGTCAAATGAGACCAAAATAGAACTTTTTGGTCTTAATTCCACTCGCTGTGTTTGGAGAACGAAGAATGATGAGTACCATCCCTAATACACCATCCCTACTGTGAAGCATGGCTTCAATGCGAGATTTTGGGGAACAACCTCCTTCCCTCAGTTAGAGCATTGAAGATAGGTCGTGGCTGGGTCTTCCAACATGACAATGACCCAAAGCACACAGCCAGGATAACCAAGGAGTGGCTCCGTAAGAGGCATATCAAGGTTCTGGAGTGGCCTAGCCAGTCTCCAGACCTAAACCCTATAGAAAATCTTTGGAGGGAGCTCAAACTTCGTGTTTCTCAGCAACAGCCCAGAAACCTGACTGATCTCGAGAAGATCTGTGTGGAGGAATGGGCCACAATCCCTGCTGCAGTGTGTGCAAACCTGGTGAAAAACTACAGAAAACGTTTGACCTCTGTAATTGCAAACAAAGGCTAACATTAACATTGATTTTCACAGGTGTTCAAATACTTCTTTGCAGCAGTAACACAAATAAATTATTAAAAAATCATACATTGTGATTTCCGGATTTTTTCTTTTAGATTGTGTCTCTCACAGTAGACATGCACCTAAGATGAAAATTTCAGACCCCTCCATGATTTCTAAGTGGGAGAACTTGCACATTCGCAGGGTGTTCAAATACTTATTTTCCTCACTGTAGCTAAAATAAAAAGCAGCCGTTTGCAGTCTAAATTTTGTTGAAAACTGATGTGAATGTGCTGCACTTTTCCTTTAAGAATATTTTAAGCAATTACCCGTTTATTTTTAACCTCATATCACAGACGTTTAAACTTAGTGACTGATTATAGTGCATATTTCACTTTCCATCACCCAATATTTTATTGTCTCCAGTCAAGTATTTTTCCTAATCTTGCATAGTTTGTGTGAGAATAATTCTGGAATGCTATTAAAACAGCTGTGTGTATTCCAGCCCTACAGGACAGCTCTAAACACAGTCACCGTGGATATATGAATGTTTCTTCTTCTCTGTTCTCATGAAGAAATAAATATTTGCATAGTTTTAGATTCATGCAATAATACATCTGCTTGACATTCCGTTATTTTGGCGTGGAGCACCAGCATGAAAATTATGAGTCATGTGGTTTATCTTGGTTATGGCTGTTTAATCAGGTATGGGAGTATGGGCATATACTGTAAACTTGGCTAAGATAACAGAACTCACAGTACTCTTAGATCTTTCTCTGCTTTCCAATTATTCACTCCTCGGGTCCGTCTGTCTACTATGGGGGCTCAAGCATTCAGCTACTCAGCCCCACATCTTTGGAATTCTCTACCTCCTGACATTTGTACCATTCAGTCATTTTCTAGTTTCAGAACATCCCTTAAAACATATTTCTTCTTATCTGTAATTTGTATGTTAATGTGTTTGTGTTTTGTAAGGTGTCCTTGAGTGCTTTGAAAGGCACCCATAAATTAAATGTATTATTATTATTATTTATTAATGTGGTTTGTGAAATTAAGTTTGTAGCACTTGGAAATTTTGGGAGATGTTTAATAAGATAATTAATTTAGATAATTAAATAATTGACAAATGCAACATCAATATTTTATGTTGATATACATTACCGGCCAAAGGTTTTAGAAAACCCCAATTTTTCCAGTAATTTATTGCAATTTAAGTCATTCAAGTCCAATGAACAGCTTGAAATTATACAAAGTTAAGTGTTGAACTGCTAGATGTTTTTAAAAAAGTAGTTTTCCAAAACTGAAAATAAATTTACACTACAGAATTACACAAAAAAGGCTTTTGTCCGGGAACACTAAATGAGTTAACATGTGAAAACTGTTCTGCAGTAATGGAGGTAGATCAGCTTTGAAAGCTGGTGCTACTAATTCCTACAGAGTGAGAGGCAGCCTGAGCCACCATGGCTATCACAGTATTCTGCAGCACCATGCAGTACCTTCAGGTATGTGCCTAGTTGGTCAGGGGTTCATCCTACAGCAAGATAATGACCCAAAACATAAGACAAGCTCTGCCAGAACTATCTCAGGAAAAAAGAACAAGATGGAAAGCTTGAAAACATGGAGTAGCAGCATAGTCTCCAGACTTAAACCCCATCCAGCTGAACAGAAGACAGAAGAGTGAAAGCAAAGCAAACCTACAAGTGACATTTATGTGAACTTCTGCAGCAGATTTGTGAAGAACTGTCTGAAGAATATTTCATGTCTATTGTAGAAAGAATGTCACGAGTGTATTCAGCTGTTATATCTGACAAAGGTGCTACTGTGATGAGTCTAATTTTGGTCTATAAATTGATTCCATGAGTTCTTTAACTCCTCTGCTTTCATTTCAGAGTGTAATGCGACATTAAACTGAATAATTTGCAATAAGTACCTGGAAAAATTGGGCTGTTCTAAAATTTTTGACCAGTAGTGTAGTGATTTCACATCATAAAATGAATGCAATTATTCCATTAAAGTATTTAAAATTCAAATTGGCTATAAACAAATGGCTATAAACTCATATGAATCAAACATTTCAGGGTTCTACTCTAACCAGCATCACCCATTTCATGGGACTCTGTTTGTTTTCTTTATTTAAACCCATCATCAGAATCTGATCAAAGGCCACAATCAACAGTTAACATATTAGCAATCCAGACGGAGCAGGTAAACCACTAAACCCCTATGCAAAACACAAGCCTTGTTAAAATAATAAATGTCTGTAAAAGTCAAATCTATAAAATACAACAAAAACTAACATTTAAAATAATGAATGCTAGGAAAGCTCCACCTTCCAACTAACATTACTCTTCAACCTCATATCTTTCAGTGTCAAACACCGGCAACTAAAACTAAATCAAAAGTTACCAGTTCCATGAAGTCAAAGTGAGAAAATTGCTGAACATACACAAAATGTTTGATTTAGTATGACTGTTGATGGTATTTTAAGATTTACTTACTTAATTGAGTTCATTAGTTTCATCATTGGGGTTTACAATGGACTGCAGTGATATTTAAAGCTCTACATTACAATATGTCAGAGTGCAGAGATCTGTAATGCTGTACATAATGTGCAATTCTGAAAAAGCTGATTCAGCTTGCTTTCAACAGTCTTTGGCCAAAGTGATGACATCTCTTGCATTAATGTTTGTCTTACCTTCCCCCATCCTCTTACATTAGTGATGACATCCTATTGCGTTTGTCCTGTTTGTACCAGTTTTTTGTTTTGCTTACAGAAGCAAACAAGATTAAAAAATAACTTTATTTCTCCAATTCTGCCATTAATGAACATGGTCCTTTTAACCCTAGTAACTACTGCTGTTCAATGACAAAACAAACTGTGACATCCCATCTGACAAATGTATTTGGCCAAGCCAATAAAACTCTCATACATGTTCTTGGTTTGTTAACTTAATAAACTGGTTTGACAAATCTTACATGTGTTTTTTTAGGGCTTTTTTGAAGAGGAAGACGGTAAAGAGTACATCTATAAAGAGCCAAAGCTCACAGGCCTGTCAGAAATTTCTCATCGACTGCTCAGTCTCTACGGGGACAAGTTTGGGGCAGAGAATGTGAGAATCATTCAGGACTCCAACAAGGTACTTGAAGGAAAATAAAGCTTGTTTGGTCACATTGTTAGAGGGCTATGTTGTTTTTATGCATGAAGTCATACAAGGGCAACAGCAATTGATGCGCATTTTATTTTGCTCAGTGGTTTACAATCCATTTTGATGCACTGTTTGGCTTGGGTTCATTAACCTAAGCAGGAAAGACTTGTTTACCAGAGTTTTTGGATAATGTCCAGCAGATTCCTCTCGCTATGCTCATGGTTCTGTAGATACACTTCACCTGATCACTATATCATGCTGAGTGTTTTTGTATTTGTTGTATTAAAGTTCATTCATGTTCATTGTTTTTCTGCATGTGTACATGTTTTTTTATCAATTAATTAATTTATTTTGTTGTTGTTTGTTGTTTCCATCCATGCTTTTCACCCAACAGGTAAACCAAAAAGACCTGGACCCAAAGTTTGCCTACGTACAGGTCACGTTTGTCAAGCCTTACTTTGATGAGAAAGAGTTGGCTGAGAGAAAGACAGACTTTGAAAAGTGTCACAACATCAACCGCTTTGTTTTCGAAACGCCATACACACTGACAGGGAAAAAGCACGGTGGGGTTGAGGAGCAGTGCAAGAGAAGAACAGTTCTCACAAGTGAGTATAGCAGCCGTATATGTCACAGGGCCAAGTCAGAGAGAGGATATGTAGGAGAAATTCATACTTGTGTTCATGGAGATTAAATTGACTTCTACATTTCAATTTTCTTGACATTATGTTTCCTACTAGTTATGCAGGAACAAAGTGAATAAAGAAAAAAGACATTTGGCATTAAAATGTGTTAGTATGGAGCTTTTATAGTTTTATTTTTTCTTTATAGTGTTTGGCTAAGCAGTGTTTTTCAGGTCAGTTACAACTGATCTGAGCACTGCTCTCAGTATATGAAGTGAAAAAGTTCATTTTTCTTCATACTTTATAAAAAAAAGTATATATTTTATATTCAATACATGTAAAATGACATATTTTATGTTGACCAGTATGGCATATAGTTTATAAAATTTCAGTATCTTTGATTATTAGAATATTTCAAAAAGCTTGTTAAAGGCTTTTGGTTAGGGGTTTGACATATAATATGACAGTTTACCTTTTTTATGATGAACAAAAATTAATTTTCTATTTTTTATGTATGCCTGTACATCTATGCTGAAGTCATAACTTCTACCAGATTAATTGCTGTCTATAATGTTATTTTTGGTGTTTTCAAAATGAATTGTTTTAGTTAAACAACAATGAAATGTACCTCATTTTTGTTCCTTTTAACTATTGAGGCAACTCCTTTAGGATGTGATGTAGCTCTGTTAAAATGTTTCCGTTGGGGTTATCACAATTGTAATTGTAACAGCAACAGCAGGTGCACAGTGTGCTTAACCCCTGTTAGTGATGGAAAGATAACGGGGAAAAAAGAATGATTGCTGTGTTCTCTGGGTTTGCCTGCTGCCTGACTTATGTTACCACAAAAAGCAGTTCACAAAAGACGAGATTAAATCTGTTGACAGCCTAATGCATACAGTTTTTATTCTGTGAGAAAACATTGTGAATTTATTGTCCATCTATGTATATATTTGTGTTTGTTAGGTTGTGTTTGTGTTGATCTATGCTTGTGTGTATGTCCACAGCGGCAAACACATTCCCCTATGTGAAGAAGCGTATTGAGGTGGTTGGAGAGAAACATTTGGAGATGAAGCCAATTGACGTGGCCATTGACGAGATGAGGGATCGCAGTACTGAACTCAATAAACTCTGCTCAAACCAGGAGGTGGACATGATCCAGCTGCAGCTCAAACTACAAGGCTGCGTTAGCGTGCAGGTTCTGAAGTATCTCATCCTTGTGTCTTGCTAACATGATATTTAAATAAACCTGCTTGGTACAGAGGTGCTTGAAAGTTTGTGAGCCCTTTAGAATTTTCTATATATCTGCATAAATACGACCTAAAACACCATCAAATTTTCACACAAGTCCTAAAAGTAGATAAAGAGAACCCAGTATAATATTATACTTGATCATTTATTTATTTATACAGCTTATGTGTTTAGGGTCGTTGTCTTGCTGCATGACCCACCTTCTCTTGAGATTCAGTTCATGGACAGACGTCCTGACATTTTTTTTTTTAATTATCTCATATAATTCACAATTCATTGTTCCATCAATAATGGCAAGCCATTCTGGCCCAGATACAGCAAAACAGGCCCAAACCTGATACTACCACCACCATGTTTCACAGATGGGATAAGATTCTTATGCTGGAATGCAGTGTTTTCCTTTCTCCAAACATAACACTTTTAAACCAAAAAGGTCTATTTTGGTCTCATCCATCCACAAAACACTCTTCTAATAGTCTTCTGGCTTGTCCAAGTGATCTTTAACAAACTGCAATGTTCTTTTTGGAGAGCAGTGACTTTATCCTTGCATTGGCTACTTTTCTACTTTTTGGACATGTGTGAAAATCTGATGTGTTTGAAATGTTTGCCTTTGAAATGGAAAGCAGTTTTGTGCGATTGTGAAGTCACTACAGGTGGAAGGACATTTACATTTACAGCATTTATGCAGACACTCATCCAGAGTGACATACAACAGTGCTTTGTTTCCAGCATGGACCTGCATAATGTGAATGAATAATGCAGTAAAAGTCATATAGGCACTCAATTCTGGCACAAAATAATCAAGATTCTTCCTTTTTTTGAGTTTAGGTCAATGCTGGTCCCATGGCCTATGCCAGAGCCTTCTTGGATGAATCCAAATCTGGTCAGTCTAATAAGAAAATGAAAGAGCTCAAGGATATTTTCAGGTGTGTACTGTGTTGAGAGTGCTGTCATTCCACCTACTAATGATATGTTATTTGCATGTAATTGTAATGAGTGGGAACAGTTCTGTGTTGAAAAGAAAGTAAACTGAAAGTTCTACAGCAATTACCAATTTATGTTTCTCTGTAAACTCTTTTTTGCCCCTTTCTACATAGCAAGAATCAATTAAATTTTATTACACAGCTCTCTAAATAAAATGTTAATATACTTCTGAAGTTACATCATGTAGACAGATGTTGTTACAATAGATGTACAATGTCATATTATTTATTTGACCTATCTGTCATTGTGCTCAGGAGGTTTGTTGAAGCATGCAGCATGGCTTTAGATATTAATGAGCGACTCATCAAAGAGGACCAGTACGAGTATCATGAGGGACTCAAGGGTAACTTCAAAAGCATGGTCAAGGAGCTGTCTGATATAATCCATGAACAGGTATGAATCCATGAACACCTGGGCAACGGTCTTGCTTAAAAAATACGATGAAGATAGCTGCATTAAAACAGTAAAAGGAAAGCTTAAATAAAAATACTATAAAATGTATTGTTTAAAGATATATATGAGCATTTTAAATCATTATTTGTTCTTAGCTTGTGATGTGCTCAACAGGCATAACCTTTTGTCTTAAAAACTTTAATCTCTTTTCCAAAGAGCCTTCCAAAGAAACTCTGTGTTGACTGTTGAGCTCCTGGGTGGACTGATAAGGATATAAGTTATCTTGTTCAGTTTTCTTCTGTGGTGTTTTACATGTATATCGCTTTGTGACATCGACAGTGTCAGGGCACTTATATGAGCTTAACTTCATATCCTGAGCATTATGAGCAGTGTATGAAATCTAAACTAGTTGACCTGGTTTACAATCAAAAGTGTACAATAACACATAGCTAATATGGACATTGTTGAAAGTCCATGACAATATAAATGAGGTGTGACGTGATAATACCAAGGGAACCTTACATTTATGTAGTCTATCAAAGGCAACTAAAACACACTTGATGAAACTGTGACTGGAATATTGTATTTAAGAAACCAAAGCATTCTGTATGTAGTACATGCTGACTGCGCAAGTAGCAAAGAATGTTGTCATTTCCAAGAAGTGGCAGTCTCCTGATCTCTTCACTAAGCTTCAGCCTCTCTCTCTTTGACAGCACTTCAGAATTAGTTTTTGTTTTCTTTCATTCACCACTTTTATGCACATTTCTTCTCTTCTTTTTTGGGTTATAAATGAATGCTCAGTCTGCTGTATTTTACTTCTTAGCAAATAAATATTAAGCAATTACTTTAAAAAAAAAAAACAACAACAAAAAACACGTGTACACCTAATTTAACACCATTAGTTAATGAGAATTCTGTTAGTTCCACTCTTCTACCCTGTGATTTTAAATGTAAAGATGAGAATATACCAATTTATCTTTCACTTGAAACAGCTCTGCTGTGAAACTGTGGTGACTCATGTATTTGACAGTTAATCTTTCCATCGTACAGTACATATCAAGTATAGACATGCCACCAGCCCACCTTTCTGTCACCATGTTGCAACAAAGAAATTACACACAAGCATCAATGACATTTTTGTTGCAAAATACCATGTGAACAGCTCTGTTTCACTGTATCACAAGTATCTATGACTGCTAGTGGATGTGTTGTAATAAGCTTTGCAACTTTTGGTTTTGTGTGGGAAACGTGTGTTTTGTAGGATACATTTATTGGGAAATGCCATTAAAGTGACGGCTCACTGTTTTCCACGGACATCTGATGACACTGATCAGCCAAGACATGTTTTGCTTCTTTAGTTTAGAAATTGAGCTGTGAGGTTAATGTTACTAATAGCATCATATAACTAATCCAGTAATTTCTGTCAAAATACATCAGTAGTATGTACAAGTTCTCACACTAGTTTATTAAGGATGATCTATGAGCTGTACTTATTTACTGTGAACTATAAAAATGAATAAATCCTCACTGCTACAGGCAATCACTACAGACAACAGCAAGGCTGGTAGATTCCTCCATATTTATGATGTGGCGTTCAGCTCATGCTGTTTTTATACTGTTTCTGAAATCACATCAACTATTCTTTGAGACCTTCATTAATATCTGGATATGGCTTAAATGGTTTGAGAGACATTTTGGTGATTTTGATGGAGTATATACAGGTGCTGTTCATAAAATTAGAATATCATGAAAAAGTTGATTTATTTCAGTAATTCCATGCAACAAGTGAAACTTGTGTATTATATTCATTCATTACACACAGACTGATATATTTCAAATGTTTATTTATTTTAATGTTGATGATTATAGCTACAACTAATGAAAATCCCAAATTCAGAATATTAGAATATTGTGAAAAGGTTCAATACTGAAGACACCTGGTGCCACACCCTAATCAGCTAATTAACTCAAAACACCTGCAAAGGCCTTTAAATGGTCTCTCAGATTAGTTCTGTAGGTTACACAGTCATGGGGAAGACTGCTGACTTGACAGTTGTCCAAAAGACATCCATTGACACCTTGCACAAGGAGGGCAAGACAAAATAGGTCCTTGCTAAAGAGGCTGGCTGTTCACAGAGTTCTGTGTCCAAGCACATTAATAGAGAGGCGAAGGGAAGGAAAAGATGTGGTAGAAAAAAGTGTACAAGCATTAGGGATAACCGCATCCTGGAGAGGTTTGTGAAACCAAACCCATTCAAAAATGTGGGGGTGATTCACAAAGAGTGGACTGCAGCTAGGGTCAGTGCTTCAAGAAACACCACACATGGATGTATGCAAGACATGGGTTTCAGCTGTCGCATTCCTTGTGTCAAGCCACTCAAAGAACACACAATGTCAAAGTTATGTTCTCTGATGAAAGCAAATTTTGCATTTCCTTTGGAAATCAAGGTCCCGGAGTCTGGAGGAAGAGTGGAGAGGCACAGAATCCATGTTGCTTGAGGTCCAGTGTAGTTTCCACAGTCAGTGATGGTTTGGGGTGCCATGTCATATGCTGGTGTTGGTCCATTATTTTCTGTACAAGGTCAATGAAGCCATCTACCATTAAGTTTTAGAGCACTTCATGCTTCCTGCTGCTGACCAACTTTATGGAGATGCAGATTTTATTTTCCAACAGGACTTGGCACCTGCACACAGTGCCAAAGCTACCAGTACCTGGTTTAAGGACCATGGTATCCCTGTTATTAATTGGCCAGCAAACTTGCCTGACCTTAACGCCCTAAAAATCTATGGGGTATTGTGAAGACGAAGATGCAATATGCGATACCCAAAAATTCAGAAGAGCTGAAGGCCACTATCAGAGCAACCTGGGCTCTCATAACACCTGAGCAGTGCCACAGACTGATTGACACCATGCCACATTGCTGCAGTAATCCAGGCCAAAGGAGCCCCAACTAAATATTGAGTGATGTACATGCTCATACTTTTCATGTTCATACTTTTTCGGTTGGCCAACATTTCTAAAAATCCTTTTGGGATATTGGTCTTGAGTAACATTCTAATTTTCTGAGATACTGAATTTGGGATTTTTTTCATTAGTTGTCAGTTATAATCATCAAAATGAAAATAAATAAACATTTGAAATATATCAGTCTGTGTGTAATGAATGAATATAATATACAAGTTTCACTTTTTGAATGGAATCACTGAAATAAATAATCTTTTTCATGATATTCTAATTTTATGACCAGCACCTGTAGATGACTAATGAGCCTTCTAAACTAAATGAAATGAAACTTGCACTTCTAAACTAAGAAATTAAAAAAAAAAAATCTTTGGACTCCAAATGTCTTGACTGATCAAGTCAATCTGAGGTCAGTAGAATGTGCATCACATTAATGAATCCATTCCTGTCAAATCAAACCAATTAGTTTCATTCTGCATGTTTTGTTTATACTGCAATGCAAAATTGGACTCACGTGTTCTAATATGCCTCTGCTTTCTTTCTCTCTCTGTGCTGCCATGCTGTTTAGATTGAATGCTAGGTAACATTTCTTTCAAGTACAGACAACATGTGATGTCTTGTAGCATGCATAGACTTTGGTAAATGTTTGTGAAGTCACATACGTCATGATAATTGAGTTTGTCAATAGATTATTCATGTGTTGTGTAAAATTAGTTATAGCTTGTTTTAAATTGTAACTGTGTGCCTAATAATTTCTTCTGTCTTTTAACGTGTAGATATTTGAGGAGGATGAGATGCGTTCCCTCTTGCAGAACTCTCTCCATGTATTCCGAGCCATCAGTGGAACCTCCTCTAACTAAAACCCTCTCAGCGTGAAGAACCCTTACCTTTAAGACTATCTTCTCTCTGCACACCTGAATGTATATTACGGCTTAAACCTTAAGCATCCTGCATCATGTTGTTCTGGCCTAAGACGTCCCTAGAATGTTATCCTCTATGAAAGTGCCACATTGTTGCAACTGAACTATGCTGTTCCATTTCAAGTTGACATGTCCAATTAACCAGAGCCCATCATTACATTCAGCCAGATAGATTGGAGTCCTGGAAAAAACACCTCTTCAGTCCAAACAATAAAGAAACTCCATGTGGCAGAAAAGCCACCATTTGAATGTCAAAAATGTTGTTTTTTCTAATTGATTTTTTTTCCTTTGTGAATATTTTATTATTATTTTAGGTCACTCATTGGTCACAGTGAGGCACTGGATTAAGAGTCAGTATGTCTGTTACTGCTGGACAGTTTATAGTAGAGAGTCATCCTGAAATAGAGTATAATAAAACATGCAGTTCAAGGCACTGACCTACATTTGTCACCGTCTTGTTTCTAAACAAAACGAAGGAACAAAATCATTTGCTACCCTGCATACCTTTTCATTTGCCACTTTCTTTTTTTATTGTTATTAAGCATTTACCTTTAGTGTTTTCATTATTTTTAAGCATGATGGCACATTTAGATTGTGTCCCACTGAGGTGCTCACTATAAGTTTGCCTTCACTTGTGTTGTTGCCTTCTATAAAGCTCCTTACCTCAGAGCAAGACAATCTTGCACAAACTATGTGAATTCATTGAAATTCTGCAGTTGAATTCCATTAAGTATTATCTACCTGTTGGTCATTTCCCATTGGCATTAAGATCCCAGTAAGGAAGAAAAGTTCAGACCTATTGCTCTTTCTAGCAAAGAACAATCTTATTTTGTATGCTTTATTGGGAGTGTTGATATTCAAAAGCCTCTGCTATTGCCATTACAGTTGTGGTCAAGCCACAGTGTATATTGGAAAGCTTACCAGTTTGGCAGACTTCCGTGTTTCAGTATTAAATGAGGACTGGTCAAATGGCTGTGAAAGAAGTAATGAAAGAATCAGTAGGAACTCATACTATACCCGCAGACAGAGAAACCTACTAGAGCAGCATGTGGCATTAATGAACTAGTTATGTACCTTACTATATACAATAATATGATATATTAATATTAATATATTAATGTTAATATATTTCTTAGATTAATATATTTATGTATATAAATGAAAATTGTTCATTTTTAAGTCAAATGAAGAGATCTTGATGAAGACGTTGACGTCAACTCTGGTACGATCCCAGCCCCAGTTAAGCTAGTAGGCAAAGTTAGTTTTCAATGATTTACTCTTGTGCTGGAATTCATTTTTGTGGTTAGGTCCTTAGAGGTGCCATAGCTTTGACAATGCCAGTGTAGGCAGCTATGTGTTAAAGAACCTGAGGTGGACTTTTTGTCAGCAGTTTGCTAGTCAAAGCCTTTACCACCTCAGGAGCATCCTTTCAAATTGTTTATAAACTGCTGCTGTTACCTTTTTCCAGAGCTGTGTGTATGAGCATGTGTGAGAATGTGTGTCTGTGTACATTAACAACAAAGTAGCAGTTTTTGTTTTCTAAATGTTTCTGTTTTAGACTCATTCTTGTTGCACTATTTTCTTTTTCCTGGAAAAATATTGTATAAAAGTACAAATTTTGTCAACAAGTTAAATTTACTTTATTAACATTAGGAATAAAACTGCATTTTCATGATCAAAATGGACTGACTATGTGTATCATTTGTTATATCAACCTATGAAAATAAAAGCTTTTATTTTCTTCATTATAAGTGGTTTTAGATATGATTTAGATTAGTGTAGGCTTAGTGTAGGTTTTTGGTTAAAAGTGAAATCTATAAAAACTACAATCGGAATTTCACAAGCAAACATGACCTGACTTTTCCTCACACTTCCCTTTCTCAGTACTGTTAATTCAACCACAAAATGCTTAGTAAAGGGGATATGTGGCCATTTGTGGCAAGACATAATAGTATACTATATCTTGTAAGATATTGCCAAGATTTGATTGCATACAGCCATCCAAGTGTTAGAAAGGTCAGGTACTGTTGGTAATTATTTGTTCTTTCCAGAGAATGCAGTATTTTGAACGCAATAACCCAATATTTCAGAAATTAATTAGCTTGATAGGTCTTGGTCAGTCACTGTTAGGAAAGGACAGGTGAAACAAATTTCAAACCTTCATAAATGCATTGTCTTCTCAAACTGTGTCCCAAAAATCAGAAGTCATATACTGTATATACAGCTGCTTAGCAATTTGAAAATTTTAAGTAACTTATGCTCACAAAGCAGGAGAAGGCTATAAGAAGATAGCAAAGCATGTTCAGGTAGCTTCCTCTGTTCATAATGTAATTAGAAATTAAAATTAACAGGAATAGTGGAAGTCATGCTGAGGTCTAGAAGATCATGAACGCGGAGAACTGTTCGTAACATTGCTAGAAAGGCAAATTGAAACTCCCATAGATTGATCAGGAGTTGAGCTTGTGCTGTATAAAGTTACACATGCAATATTTCATTGGTAGAGGAAGAAAGTATTAAATGAAATTCCAGCCAATTCTAAAAGCAAACATCACACCATCTGTTTAAAAGCTGATAACGATGATGGCTTCCCCAACAGTATAATGATCCTAAACATAACTTAAAATTCACAATGAGCTACCTTGAGACAAGCTAGAGAACCAACCAAGAATTAAAAGACTGAGTTGGTACTAAAGGCATTTACATGCTGTGATACTTGCCAAAGGAGGTGTTACTAATTTCTAAACATGCAGGGCGCTCAAACTTTGGCTTCAGGTGTTTTTTGCTAATTGGAACCTATAAAAGACGGAAATAAAAGTAATTTTGCTTAAAATATTAAATATATGTCTTTATGTTTATACCTTTTTGAAATCAGATTATTTATTACTTGCTACTTGTATTCACAGCAACATACATTTTAATCAGTGATGCCTAAACTTTTGAATACCACTGTATTTTCACTGTGGTATGTGCACCCCTGTTAATTTTCATGATTTTCCTTTATAAATCATTGGTTGTTTGGATCAGCAATTTCAGTTAAGTATATCATATAGCAGATGAACACAGTGATATTTCAGAAGTGAAATTAAGTTTATAGGATTTACAGAAAGTGTGCAATAATTATTTAAACAAAATTAGACAAAAATGTATACTTTTTAATACTTTTTTGAGCTCACTAACACTCTTGTTGCTGAACACAATCAAATCCTCAAAGCAGTGCTACATAATCTGATAGCCTTCCATGGACAGTAGAGACAACAAAAGAGAGTAAAAACAGGATAAACTCTTTCAAATCCAATTGACTTTGTGAGAAACAATGAAAGAGCTTGTGGTCCAATATAGATTAACATATATCACTGGCCACTTCATACATTGCCAGGCCAAAAAAGGTCAAACATTGTTATTTTGTTGGATGGGCTTTAGCTTTAATTACAGCACACATTCGCTGTGGCATCGTTTCCACAAGCTTCTGCAATATCACAACATTCATTTCCCCCCAAGATCTGGTATTGATGATAGGAGATTTGGAAGTCTTATCCAGTACACCTCAAAGATTCTCAGTGGGATTCAGGTCTGGACTCTGTGGTGGCCAATCCATGTGTGAAAATGATGTTTCATGCTCCCTGAATCACTCTTTCACAATTTGAGCTAGATAAATCCTGGTATTGTCATCTTGGAATATGCCCGTGCCATCAGGGAAGAAAAACTATATTGATTGAATAACCTGGTCGTTCAGTATATTCAGGTCAGCTGACCTTTGGGCACATAACATTGCTGAACCTGGACCTGACCAACTGCAGCAACCCTAGATCATAGCACTGCCCCCACAGTCCTGTACAGTAGGCACTAGGCATGATGTGCATCACTTCAGCCAGCTCTCTTCTTACTCTGATGCGCCCATCACTCTGCAACAGAGTCAATCTGGACACATCAGATCACGTGACCTTCTTTCATTGCTCCAGAGTACAATCCTAATGCTCCCTAGCAAACTGAAGCAGTTTTGGCTAGTTAGCATCACTGATAAGTGGTTGTCTTAAGGCTACACAGCTGTTTAGTCCAAATCCCTTCAGTTCTCTTTCACATTGTACATGTGGAAATGATCCCTGAGCTCTGCTGTTGTTTTTCTATGATTTGATTTCACCAAACGTTTAAGTGATCACTGATCATGATAATTTAAGATTTTTTTCCTTCATGGAAGATGAGGTCTCCCCCCACTGTCCTTCCACTTTTTAATAATGCGTTGGACAGTTCAGATAGAATAGATCAGACCTGGTCATTGTATGTCCGCCCGCTGACTCTCTCTGACTGGCTCGGGAGCAGCACTACCGCCTGAAAACAAATAGCGGCTGATGGGCCAAACCAGCAAGCTCTAAAACAGAACGTAAACTCTGTTTAGTTAGTGAAGTTGAATTGTAGAGTGAAGTTAAATGTTCATTTATATATGGCGTTATTTCACTGCCAAGGCAGGAGCACACTTTTTAAGCGTGAGAGCACGATTCACGCAGCACTCAAATATTTTCTTTATTCTGACGCAAAATATACATGTGCTCACTCATATTTACTCTGCTCTCACTCAGATTAGCTTTGCTCTGCTACAGAACTGCTCTTGCGCGCTCAGATATAACCTGCTCTCACACAAACTTATTCTTCCTCGGTTTAGTGGAGCATGCCTGCCAATGATCTATATTACTGGATAGGACACTGCCGAGCATTGAGGCCGGCGCGACGTCATGGAGCCGCCATGTTGTGTGGAAGTGAAGCTTGTAAACAATGGCACATGACCAGCACTGCTGCCTTCTCAAA
>BRDA01005929.1:19786-35054 GCA_036984385.1 Crenuchus spilurus | reverse complement strand
GCTCCCTGTTCAGCGCGCAGTCAGGCTTCGGGCTCTTGCGCCTAAATCCAGGGTAAAGCACTCTTATCAACTTCATAAAAGATTCTAGTATGTTCATCCCCTCGTGTGTATTGTGCCTGTGTGTATGAGCGTATCTATGGTAACACGCAGGTGCTGTGCAGCCAGAGATTTTTTCTCATACGCTGTTGTGCAGACAGAGATAACAAAACAGCTAGATATGTTGCCACTTACTTACCAGTAACTTGTATGCTGCTTATCTTGACTAACAGACATAGAGCAGTATTTGACCTTTATTAAATTATTGACTTTTATTAAATTATTGCACAGTACTGTTCCCTGAATGTTTTGTTTTCAGGCATATGTAAAAGATTGACGAATGTTTTTATTTTATGGATTTTTCTAAAAGGTTGTAAAATGTGCAATTGTGTTTGTTCAAAACAGGTCTTCAATTATATGTTAAAATATTTGTAATTTTTATGTTACATTATTTATTATGTTCAAATCAAGCACTGTTTTACTTTTAACAATAAAAGTATTTGAAACAAGTTATATGTTAAATCTTCATTTCCATTTATATGTATATAAATGAATACAAATTGTAAAAAAATATCGGCCGATAGATCGTTATCGGAATTTTCTTCCTCTTTATTATCGGTATCGTATTGGCCACCCCAAAATCCATATCGGTCGGGCTCTAGTTTCTATGCAGTTTATAACATTTTCCTAGTTTGTACTTTGAAGAGCAGTACATAATAAGTTAAATAAGTGTGTTAATGCCAACATGATACAACACACTTGAACTGTGGGAGGTCTGAAAGATTTTGTTTTTTTACATAGCACACTTACATTCAGGTATTCCACAGGCTTAGTAACATTGAACTTGTCCATGGTCGATATGATGATGGCTGGCGTAGTAAGGAAGAAGAGTAGGAGGAAGAGACATAGGTTGATGAGTAAGCAGCGGAACCACCATGGCAAGCCACTTATAGACAAATGCTCCCTGTAGGAGAAACAGAATATTTTAGAACTGACAAGAAATGCCTAAAAATTTAATTCAGTAAAAATCTATTTTAATCATCCTGAGCAGAGACTATTACCAGTAAACATTCTGCGGGTCAGGAGCATAGGTGACTGTCCAGTTGTGTGTGTTGAGGATGCTGCTAAATGGTGAGGATTTGGGCTCCCGCCGACAGTGACAGCCATGACACTGGCATGCATTGAAGTCCTTCAGAATACTGAATAAGGGAGTAAAAAAAAAAAGAAAGAAAAACAAAAGGATTTGATTTCCATAATGCATTACAGGTGATAAAAATGATGATTTGTTTCACGATAATTTTTCCTTGATGACGATAAGCCGGGACAATAGAATTTGATAAGCATTAACGTTCGTTTCCATTTCACATCAATTTTCTACTTCTCTGCAGGACATATAACAGAGTAGTATATTTTGTTATTAAAAAAATGTTAGACATTTTTTTTTTTTGGTCAATTTTCTCCCCTTCCCAATGTGGTAGTAGCCAATTAACCCATCCCATCCACTAGGGGGCTCTCCTCATCACTTTGCACTATCCCTGACTCTAGGAGGGTGAAGACATGCACACACCTCCTCCACTGCTTGTGATACGGCCATCACCTCTTTTCCAACTACAGCTGATACAGCGTCACGGGTGAGCCAACGCACGTGGAGGAAAGCGCAGGATTCCCAACTCTGAATGGACCAATCAGTAGACGCCTGAGCCAGCGGACATTGCAATGTGTGAGTGATAGGGAGGGAGAGCACCATCTACCCGCCCAGAGAGAGCACTGCCAATTTTGCTCTCTTGGGCCCCGGCTGTTGATGGCAAACAGCATGACCGGGATTCAAACTCACGATCCTCTGATCATAGTGTCAGTGTCTTAGCCTGCTTTAACTGTGTATTTGAGTCATTTGCATTGTGTTCCTGTATATTATGTTCTGTGAATATTTTAAATAGTAACATTCCATGTATTTAGTCTGATGTTTTTAGAAGGATGTTATTTAAAAACTATGACAGTGTTAGAAAAGTTTATATCGTGATAATTATCAAGATTGATCAAAACGAAAAAAAATGATAAAATATTTGAGCATATCGCCCAGCTCTACTGAATTGTACTGTGTGCATACTCCACATGTAAGCTGAAGGTGGTCTTAGATAAAGAGTTAAAACCTGCTTTATCATTTCTCTGTGAAAACACAGGTGTGACAATTAAGGCTATGTAATGCATTCATAACACTTTCATATATTCATAATAAGTTGATAAACACAGAGTCTGCTTAAACTTACAGAGCAGTCATGGCTTCATTCTGGAATGTGACAAAAGCCATATTTAAAGGTTTAGTGTTGACCTTCTCTCTTTCTTTCTTATATTCCTCTCTCAGCTTGGCCTCCAGGTTAGTGTAGTAGCTCACTGCTTCTTCCTGCACAGCAAGGTGACATAATTTGGCATAAGCAGCAATGCTTATTTGAATTCACTGATGCAAAATCATGAAAGATCATGTAAAATGATGGTAAGTAATGATGCTCCACAGTGATTATACTTTTTGCATTGCTTTTCGCTAGACCATAATCAGGAACTGTTATACCAGTACAACAGAGAGATTGTAATAAAAAAAATACAACCACTTTAATATGTATTAGGACATGACCAATAGGACAGTTTTGTCACCCATACAGATACATAGTTAAAACATGAACATCAGCTAATAAAATTTATTATAGTGTAAAATGTGAATAACCTTACCCCTTTAATATTCTGCTCAACTATTTGGTAGAGCATATATGAATCACTATATTGTCTTGAAGAAAGCATTTAACTTAACACAATGCGGTGGTGCCAGAATGTGATGGTTAGATAACATCCACTAGATGTCACTAGAAATGCAACATTTTCATGTCTGGATGCAAACCAGCAATGAAATAAACTGAATCAAACGCTGAAACACCATCGGTGCTGTTTCCCCACCACCAAGATGAGTGTGGTGTTTAAAAAGTGAATAAATATGTCACAGTTTTTGTATTTGTTCTGATGTTACCATAAAGTGCCATCCTATTGTATGTCTAAGGTGTACATTTATAAACTTTGACTGGTATTGTATCAACTATTGTAACAAACTGCCTTTTTCTCCCATGCCTATAGATCCATATGTTTAACATCAGCTGATTTCATGTTCACATGCATATCAACAACTTCTACACTGCCAGTAAACTCACACAGTTGAATTTAACACTGAACCACACAGTTTCCCCATTTAACTCAGTACATTTGTCATAAGATACCCACTGAGGGATTACGCAGATGAGGAAGAGCTTACCATCTCTTGCTAATACCCTGGTTAATATACTATAACAATATAAAAGCACACAGTGAAGTTATAGAAGCAGTTCATCAGGGATGTGTCACATAGGAATGGGTGGTGCGATAAAGTGTGTGGATCTAATGAGGACACCAGGGGCTTGCTGACTGAAGCAGTTTAAACTGCTCAACATATTTGATGTCAGCTGTGAACATATCCTCCCCAGGCAAGACAAATAAATTCAGTCCATCTACAGGCAATGCTGCACCAGAGAGAAAACTGACAGTGTGATCAAAGGAGGAGGACGACATGTCATTGTTTGCTAAATTTTACATCCTAAAGGGAACGGGCTGTGAACACTGCTAGATTAACAGCTGACTTTTGAGTTTGTACATGCTTAAAAATGTTTGGCTTGTCGAGCATGTGGGAGGACAACCAGGTGGGGAAATTTTGATGATGTGTGTGCATGTGTGTGTAGAAGTAAGCATGGCCTGCTTCACCTGCTCACAGCCCTTGATGACACAGCAGCACAGGTGGCCACAGGGTTTGGGGTTAATCATGGTGGGTGTATTCTCCTTGTCCTTCAGGTCAGTGTAGAACTTCCTGCTGCGTTCTGTCTTTTTCCTGTAGTTGGCAACAGTTCAATTCACCTTATGATCACAGGTCCATATAACCAACCTTACAATCCAAGTGGTTTTAAAGACACAATTCCACTGCACTGCTTGTCAAAAAGGAAACTTCATGTAGGCATGCCTTTACCTTTCAGAATCCAGATACATCAACCTGGCCACATCATAACAAATGCGAGCTTCCAGCACAACACAGTTTTCATATGCTAGTCTGTGGATAGGAAGAAAAGAAAGACAATCCCATAATCTGTGAATGATTACACCCAACTCTGAAGCCCAACTCTCCATCTCCCCTTCTGCTCATTTCAGTTGTTCTGTTTGTCTGATGGTCATGTCCTGACATTTTTCTGTTGTGAATGACTTCTTAAGAGGAGAAAAAAAAGCTTTTTGGTAACAAAAAAAAAAAAAAGGAACATGAAAATTAGCTTAGAATGAACACTACAGAACACAAATATCACTGGAATGTCTTCTCCACAGACCCTTCACACACTCATGACCTCCATCTCCCAGTTCATCTGCCTTTGATTACTGATAATTACAGCACATAAGCAGCTCTTGTCCTTAGCTCAAGTCTTACAAGGCCATGAATAAGAGCTGCTGAGGCATCTCAGCTAGTAGCTGAGCTGAACTAAAGGACAACATTGTGGGAGAGAGGAACCCATGTGTTGGTTTAACAGAAGATTAGAAAAAGTAACTTACTCAAAGTGCTGCTTTATTTGACTCTCTTCTGCATATCTGTTGATTCCATTTATGAATAAAGTGCGTTTCACCTTTGAAAAGAAGAAAAAAGGTAGATAGACAGCTTTAACAGCTTAATACATTGTTTACGAAGTACATATATATTGGAAAGTGGTCTAAGTGTTTTAAGGTTCATTAGCACCACAGCCTACCCACCAAGTCATCTTCCTTATAATGCATCTTGGAGGTGTGTCGCCTCATACTGTACACGGTCAATAACAGGTAAAGAAATGCAAAAGTAGTGTGCAGCCACAGTAGATTATTGCTGTGAAAATGCAAAGTTTAATTACTCACACATCTATCCTAATTTACTGCCATCTTACACAAATAATAAAAAATGTAAAGAAGAAGAAAAAATAGCACTCTACTCAGACTTCAAGTTGGCTATTGTTGTTCGGCCAAAACTGTACGCATTATTCTCTGCGGGGAGCAAAGAAAGATTAAATTAATTCCAGGAAGTCAATACTGGAGCACAGAATTAATTATACACATCCATTCATTAAAAGTGATGGAGGATTCCAAATGGTCAAGTCATACTATTTTATACCTATTTTTAATTCTTAAACACACACACACTCCAACAAAAGTGAGTACACTCCTCACATTTCTGCACGTTATATATTTTCAGGGGACAACACTATAGAAATGATATAACAGTAGTCAGTGTACAGCTTGTACAACAGTACAGATTTACTGTCTTCTGAACAGAACTCAACACACAGACATTAATGTACAAACACAAGTGAGTACACCTCACACTCAACATGTCCAAACTGTGTCCATAGTGTTAATATTTTGTGTGACCACCATTATTATCTGTCACTGCCTGAATCCTCTTGGACACTGAATTCACCAGAGCGGCACAGATTGCTACTGGAATGCTCTCAATGACACCATGATGACATCACTGAGCTGGTGGATGTTAGACACCTTGTGCTCCATCACCTTCCACTTGAGGATGCCCCACAGGTGCTCAACTGAGTTTAGGTCACCATCACCTTTACCTTCAGCTTCCTCAGCAAGACAGCCATCATCTTGGAGGTGTGTTTGGGGTCATTATCTTGTTGGAAAACTGCCATGTGACCCAGTTTCAAAACTTGCTCCATCACAGAACACGGTGGATTTCATGTTTCCCCTCTATGAACTGCAGCTCCCCACTGCCAGAAGCACTCACGCAGCCCAAACCATGCTACCACCACCATGCTTTACTGTAGCCATGACACAGTTATTGTGGTACACTTCACCACACGATAGACACCATCTGAGTCTAACAAGTTTATCTTGGTCTCATCAGACCACAGGACATGGCTCCAGTAATCCATGTTCTTGGACTGCTTGTCTTCTGTAGGCTGTTTGTGGGCTTTCTTGTGAATTAGGTTCAGAAGAGGCTTCCTCCTGGGGTGACGGACATGCAGACAGAGTTGGGTCAGTGTGTGTTGTATGTTCTGAGCACTGATAGGCTGACCGCGCACTTCTTTCATTTCTGCAGCAATGCTGGCAGCACTCATGAGTCTCTATTTTTGAAGCCAGCCTTTGGATATGATGCTGAACACTTCTGTATGACCACCATGCTGTAGCTCAGCTTTAGGGTATCATCACTCCTCTTATAGCCTTGGCCATCTTTGTGGAGAGCAACAATACTATTTCTCACATCCTCAAAGTTCTTTGCCATGAGGTGCCATGTTGAACAGTGGCAAGTGTGAGAGTATTGTACCCAAAGAACCAAATTTAACAGCCCTGCTCCCAAGTCACACCTGGAACCTTGTACTTCTAATGAGCCACATGACACCATGGAGAGACAACGACACAATTGGGCACAATTTAGACATTTTCATTGTGAGGTGTACTCACTTGTGTTGCCAGCTATTCGGGCATTAAAGGCTGTGTGTTGAGTTATAAGCTGCAAAAATTTACAGACCACTAAAGCTAAGAACAACCAATCAGTAAGCTTTCAAATGTGACTTTTTTATATACTTGACTCTTGTATTCTTGGCTCATTTATTCATTTGAATTTTCCCCCTAGAGTTACAGGCACAGCCTTAGGGACAACATGAAAGTCAGCATTTGTAATGAGAAAAGGCCATTTTGTTTGAACAAAAACTGAAAAATATATCTGGGTAAGGGTCAGATCAGCAAATCAGCATAACTAGGTGCTGGTATTTTCCTCAATCTCCTTTAACAGAAAACTGGAAAAACTCAGGAAATCAAAATGTCCCTGCTTGAGTGAGCTGTGTCTCATTGCTATTAGGCTTCTGGAGAGGGATCTTCCCCAATAGCTAATGACTTTTTCCTGGCTAAGGAATGACTGTAGGCCATACACTGGGATAGATTTCCCCTTGGGCTAATTGCTGCAAAGCGCTTTATGAATTAAACTGTAAGAAAGATGTTTGAAGGTTCAAAACTGCTGTCAACATTTATTTAGGCTTATTTTAATATTCTAACTTATGACACTATAACTATTGGATAAGTCTTTATAATTGTTTAAGCATGTTTATCCCAGTTATGCACTGAAGGTTTATGCCAATGTAGGTATCATATGCCTTTTAGAACAGCACCCTGTATTAAAGTATAATAAATAAACCTAATAAACTGTCAACTCAGCAAATGTGCATCTGAGCAGTTGTTTCTGACTGCACTGCTTCTGTGTTGGACTCACCTAATAGGTCTCCTGAGAAGTTGACAGGCAGGACGATACCAACTGAGAGCACGCCCACCACCACCAGCAGACCAATAATGTGTCGCTGGAAGGAGAGGTAGTGGACTGCGTCCTCCCCACATTTGTCCCTGATCTCATCATCTCTGTGGAGTAAGTGAAAGAGATAGACTTACAGCATATCAGTATACACCTCACACACACTCAGAGACACACTCACACAGCATATGCCAAAAAGCTTTGGTACACAACCTACTTATCCTGCACCCAGTCCACATTTACAAAGACTCAATCAGCAGCCTTATAAAATGCTTTAAGAGCTTGCTAAAAGCACAGAGAACTCACTTTATCCTGAAGATGGCAGTTAGCCAGGAACAGAAACCCTGCATGAGACACACAGGTCACAATTTCAAACAGCTGAACTACATCTGCCAAACACACACAAGCAATATGAACCAAAATGCTAATTAGCCCGTTTATGAGTTTGATTTGTATGTTTTAAAGGTGAACACAGAATCAGAAGACAGCTTACGTAACAGTTTGCTGTGGACCGCAGGAAAGGAAAAGTCAAACTGCTGGCTGTCAGAGATTCTGGCTTAGCCATAAGGACATAAGTAGGTGTGTAGAGGTGGGTATGTGTTTGTGTGTACACAGGATATAAAAAGAGCTGAATGGGTACTTACACTGTCTCTTTGGTCAAAGTCGACAGAGCTGGAGACCGATGTCAATCGCTCGTAGCGGGAATCGACTGGTGTCTGCATGGCTGAGGCCACACTGTGCACAAATACAATCTAAATTAGCCAGTTTACTCAGAAAACATGCGGACCTTGAGATATATATACACACAGGAATCTAAGAGTATTTCACCCTGAAAAGACATAAAAAAGATGCAAAGTGCTCTAACGGGTGGGGATAGTGTGCTAAGTTAATGAAGTACTTTGCTTTGGCATATATGCATCTAACAATGTGCCACCCTGAACACACTGTTAATACATAAAACATAAAAGTGTTGTAACTGGTAGTGTAACTTTAATAACATTTCTGCTAGATCTCAGCACAATACTACATTTTACTGTTTTATGGTAAGTAGTGAAAATCTCAACTGTAATCTGTTTTGATTTGCTACCTAAACTCTTACTGAACTTCACATTTCTGGCTGGATAAAAAAAAAGATTTTCTTATTTAGGACTTGATATTGTCAAATAACATAATTTAGGATAGACTACTGCCTCCATCCAAGATATTCAGGATTTTACTGATTGCAATAGCATGTACACACAGACACACACAGAGACACACAGAGAGTTAGGGTCCACATTAAAGAAGATAGAGTGTCTCCACTAAGCCTAGAGAGAAAAGGAACATGCAAGAGAAACAGAAGATTCAGGTTTAGTGCTGGTTAGAGTAAGACAAGTGTCAGTAATCATCACTGTTCAGTAGATACGGTGTCAACTACAGGTACAGGTAATAAGTCCATCACTCTGTTGGACAGTGAGAGTTGAACAAACTAAACTGGCACAACCTGGCACAGCCCAGTTAAAAAGGATTTGTGTACTACAGTCAAAGTTTAAGATGGTTTTAAAGAAAAATGATCTAGTGCAATTTCACTGTCCAACAGGATGCTGGTAAAAGGTAGAATTTGTAGAGAAAATAAAACCAGTCATTATGTGGTGACTAAAAAAATCTGAACTCTTCTATAAACCAATGACTTTAGATATAACATTTTTTGGTGTTCTCCAGCCAAACAAGTTGCTGGTTTTAATTTCTCTCAAGTAAATAACACCCCTCAGTTTTCCACATGCTGAAGACTAAAACAGTCACAAACATCCACTAACCACTAAAGCCAAATCAGTCTACTTCATGGTTGTGTTCTCTAAACTAGTTAGTGTGTCTGTGTTATGTTATCCACACAGACATTTACCTCTCCCCATAAGCAGCCTGCCTCTGAGAGGTATATGGTACAAAAGCCAAATCCAGAAAATGCATGCTAGACAATCAAGTAAAGACAATAGTTATAAAACACGCATTGACTTCTATCAACAACTGCTAGGACCAAATTGATTGTTTTCTTTTTCCACAAAAACTGCTTACGTTATTTTATGTATGTTGTTGTGATTTGGATTTTTAAACTGCATTTGTCCTTGCATTTTCTCAGCATCATTTCTGTAGGTTTTTTCCCCACAAGGTTACAAAAAATAACATTTAATGTTGTGAAGGCTCATGTGATTCCACATTGAAAGGGAAGTTCAATTCATTTTCAATCTGTGAAATCAACAAAATATCCCATGAAAACATAATAGATAAGGCCATAGATACTACAGTTTAAAAGGTTGAGAGAAGCCCTCCACCAGCTGTAACTGGTGTACAGAAGTAGAAAATGTAATTAAGAGAAATAAGTTGATAGACAATTGTTAAAGGAATTAACACCACCCCAAAAAGACAGAAAAAAGAGAAACAAGAGAAGGTTAATTTGATAGGTGGAAGCAGGAACTTCAAGGAACTGATGGACAAAAGACAAGACATACTATTCCCGTTCATCCAGACGCCGGTATCGCTGGTCCTGCCTTCAGAGGGAAAAAAAAATGGAAAAAATGAAGAGAGGGAGGGGTTGTGATGATCTCATTCTTGAGATTCATGCCTGAAGTCATACCCACTGACGTAGGAGAACAATCACAGGTATCAACATATGACAAAACACAAGTCAACACTAACTTACATTTCTTAAATGGACTACCTTCAACATCATTTACTTACTACATGACTGTTCAATTTTTCTGTAGTATAATTTCTTTGATATCAATCCACTTTCACATGACCATTTCAAACCTCTCTTTATCCCCTTATTAGGGTGTGCCCCAGACTAAAAATGTACATAACTTGCCTATCTTTGAATCTGTTTTACTGGATGCACAGCAATAAATATTTTTTCACCCATTCCAATCAATCAGGTAAAAGAAATGTTGGTATTATTAGGGAAAAACTGTAATTCTATGTCAAATTAGCTGGAATGGAATAATTAATGTTTCATAACCACTTCTTTGACACAAACCAAACAATTTGATTTAATGTAAAGTATGAGTAAGAGCTGCATTATTTTCACCCTACAAATAAATTTATGGTAAACAAATACTAGCCCAAAATATTAGTTATTGAAGTCTTTAGTTACTAATAACTGGTGTCAATAGCAGCCATGGGGGGAAAAGTAAAATAAATAATAATAAAAATAAAGATTAAAAAAACCTCAATAAATTTTTATTACTGTGCCTTTAAGAATAAAGATTCTTACCCCTTTGTTTTGTACCTCCTTCAAAAAGCAGTCCAAAAATATACATAAAAATTGCAAAGTTCAAGTCTGAATTCATAAGGAAAACAGACAAAAATGTTTCAGTTACTGCTTTTAAAGTGTAGAAATACATTCTATAAAATGTACAGTACATCATACTATTTGGCTTTAAAAGTGCATGAGTAATTCAGTTTAACATGATACAGGCTTGCTGGTATTCCTATAATATTTTTTCCTTACATTGCTTCTTTTAGTTTTAGCTTTGTGACATTAAAGCAAAACAAATTGTATATTGCTGAATCTGTAATTTTATATAGATTCAGTAACTGTTAATGGTATGGTAGCCAGCAATCATTAGTTTGCTGCTATGGGGGTCCAAGTCTCAATCTAACCTTCTGGTCCTGCAAAATAGATCAATGATAGCCAGGCAAGTAAACAAGATATGAAATGGGGCTTAGTCAGTGACAGACATGACATGAAAGTCAGGTGATGGATCTGCGCATGGACATTGTAGTAGAAGAATCTGGCAACCAGAAGGGACATCTGTTGATGAGGGTGCCAGGAGACCCCTAAACAAAACTGTCCTATCCATTAAAAAAACTGAACAGACAATTCAATAATATACAAATATTTACTGTAGTGACAAAACTGGAGAACACTTCTATATTGTGTGGTCATGGAGACTCAAACTATGACCATTACATTGTAACAGAACATATGTAGGACAAATTAATTATGTAATCTTCATGCTTTAGTCACTCATCAGCTGATAGAGATCCAGCCAAAAAAATGTAGTCCAGATATCTGTAATTTCCAAGGGGGTACAGAGTGTCTGGTGAGTCAGTATGACTCAGCACTGGAAAGCTACCTTTTGGGACTGAAGGAAGCGTAGAGTAGAAGGTAACTGCACAAGACTGGACTTCAGTTGTACAAGTTGAAAAAGGTGTTCAAATTCTGCTACATGGGGAACAAATCAGATTAATTATATGGACCAGTAAGGTTTGTATTTATTACCTGTCTGCATCAGATACCAAAGCCAAACGTCCATAGTCCCACGCTACTTTCCTCAGGAATGAGAATACAAAGAGTAAACCCTGGAGAAATATACAACCCCACAAAGATGTTATTTTTGAAATTATAAAAAAATTATTTACTTTATTTAAAAAAATAAATACACTGCTGTTATATGGCTAGAACGTGTCTAGAACGAGTGGCATAGCATGGCAGGGGAATACATAATTTTAAAAATGCAAAGGAAACATTACATTACAGAATAATGTGAGCAAGTGTGGATTATTTAAATTTAAGAGAAAAAAATAAATAGTGTTTCTGACATTTGAGGTTATCTAAATATAAACTGATTTGTATAACGGTGTGTTCAGACTTTGGTTTGATTAAAATGAACCCTGGTGCAATTACTCTGTTAGGGTGGTTTCACATGTGCACTTTTCAGTCCAATTAATTCAGACCCATTTCTCCTCTTGGTGTCACAGATTCACAACTAAAAAGTGATGGTGTACTCTGTAGCCAAATAAGCTTCAAATAGATTCAAACAGATGGTGGGAAAAGACTTGATCACCTTGACCAAACATCTGTTTAGTTTAGCAGGTAATTCTACATTCTCAATATTAGCCACATTCTCCTGCCCAGTCGTCTGAAAGCAGAATGTTGTCTTCTCAAAGTCTGAAAAAGTACCACATTCTCAGTACATGCCTTTAAAGTAAATTCAGCAGTCTGCTGGTGTAGTTTAGCCTAGTATATTGCCAGATAATTACAAAATCTATGAATATTTGTCATCTCTACTGTTGCTCCTTCGTAAAATGCAGAGTAGAGGCCTGCATTACCGCGGGACTCCCGCGGGACCCGTTACAATACCTTGCGGCGCAGGACAACAATTAATCGTCTCTTGCGGGAGCGGTCGGTCAGTTAGTCTAGTCGTCGCAGGAGCGGGACGAGATGTCAATGTCGAAAAATCCCGCAAATTAATAAATAGTCTAGAAAATGATTAGAATCATGCAGCTAAACAGTCAGTAAGGAAGTCAAAACACTGGCGGAGCGTCACGTGAACAGACGTTCAGTCTCCCTGCCACACACACAAACAAACGTGCGCGCGCTTTCTCTCCCTCTCTCTCTCACACACACACACACACACACACACACACAAAGGCGCGCTCTCTCTGCACTAATAATTATTCATTAGGCCATAATTTTAAATAATAGATTTGACTGGCCATGTTGATGGTGACATCATCACCCAGAAGCACTTGCGGGTTATAACGGTGTTAAAAGTTATAAATTGTTCATATCGGTTATTTTATGCAGTTGTTTTGTGCTGTCTTAGTGTTTTATTAATGTAGTCATCATCCTGTGTTGGTAGATGTGATTAATTTGTTTATGTGAGTAACTTACCGTCTGTGAGATGTGCAGTAACACTGATCAGCAGCTCAGAGCATGTTATATATATGTATCTGGTTTCATGTGAAAGTGCTCGTTAAGGAGAGAAAAGACTGTTCTGTATGATGCTGGATCTGCTCAGTCATTTTCTTCTTTATCAGCACATTAAGTAAGTTTTAAGCTCTGTATAGTTAATCAAATTGATGTGAGGATCAAGGGCAGTACTGGGGTGGAGCTACGGAGCAATTACTCCAGGTTTTTTCTCAGTATCTCCGGATCTTACATCCAACCCAGAACCAATCCAGCAACATTTATGTGGCAGGCGGGAGCGGGATAAATATGACAATTTTATGGCGGGAGCGGGACGAAAACATGCGGGAGCGGGACTAAAAAATCAGTCCCGCGCAGACCTCTAATGCAGAGCACAGGAACTTCTACCTGTATTTACATCTTACTCCCGCTCACCGTTTTTAGCCGTTATCTTCATTTTAAAAGATAAATTATATCTAGGCTGGAAAACAGCAAAGTAAACTCAGAAACATCTCGTGCACAAATACACAACCCCAACAAGAATATTTAGCTCTGCATAGTGCCCTCTTTCAATGGTTGGTTCCCAAAAGATACGGCAGTCCATCCTACATCGCTTCAAATTATACATCACACTCTACTGTAACATATTCAATATACTTAAATAATCCGATGCTCTTTAAATTCTGCAGAACATCCAAGAGTCTATACATGCTTCATTAAGGCGCTTTAATAATTTCAGTAATGCAGACAACATGGTCAGACTTGCTGAACTGAGACATAAAAAAAGCTTTCAGACCCAAACAAAGACATAAAATATTTTAAACATGTCCTTGTAGGAACTGTGAACTCATTCTTTTAACAGAACCTCTTCTTAATAGAAATCACACTATGTTTCTGTTTTTGTATCTCTGAGTTAGCTACTTGCATGGGAAACGAATGTAAAAATGAAACCAATTTTTGTAATTACTAATTTAGTAATTTAGCTCATGTCTATACAAAGCTCTTCAAAAATGTGAAAGTTGCAATTATCCTTGACCTGGAGACTTTAGTTCATGATGAAATCCAAAGATTTAAATTACTAATTTAAAGTATAAAATACTTTTGTGCACAGAATTCAATTTTAAAATAACGTGTAAATTTAACTTATTTTTTGTTTAATTTATAAATGTTCATATATCATTTGCTGTTAAATGATTTGGAAGCAATTTTACCAAATTCAAGGCTGCCAATTTTGTGCTGCTTTTGTCTAATTGTAGTTGATTACACATACTTTCTTATGAGGGATTTTTTTAAAACCTTAAAAAAATATAAAAAAAAAAAAGAAAGAAAGAAAATCAAAATAAATTAATCAAGGGTCTTACTTCACCCACAAATTTCTTTTTGTGGATTCTTGTGTTGGTGCTACTTGAAAATTGAATTCTTGCCAACTCTCTATAAAAAACTTGCCAACATAGCAAAAGTAGTTAGAAAGAGTCAAAGAGCCTGTGAACATACTAAGAAAAACATGAAGTCGAGGGCGAGTACTGTAGGCACTCCACCAAAAGGCAAACCCTGCAGCACAGTGCTGCGGATGCGGGCAGTGAAGCAGTAGGCCTTAGAGCTGGAGTTGGAGGCCTGATCATTGCCTAGCACACCCATCACCAGGGTGGCCACCACCAACATCAAACCTTGACTCCTAATCATTGCTGCATCCTGAACCCACACATCACCTGAGAGAGAGAGAGAGAGAGAGAGAGAGAGAGAGAGAGAGAGAGAGAGAGAGAGAGAGAGAGAGAGAGAGACAGACAGACAGACAAACAGAGACAGACAGACAGAGAGAGAGAGAGAGAGAGACAGACAAAGACAGAGAGAGAGACAGACAGAGAGAGACAGAGAGAGAGAGAGATTTTGATTATCTGGAAAGCTTTCAAATTTAATCACAATGCAGAACAGATTTTAAAAGCAAAACTATATAATTTTTTCTCATTCACCGTCAGTACGTAGGAGGTAAGTAAAAGTCATTCTCCGTCCACCTTTCACGTTTTTGGTAGTACACGTAGGGGCTCTTTTCCAGTACGGGCGAGGATTAACTTTTTTGTTGAAAACCACCACCATTATATACTCCTAGCCTGACGACAATCGGTCATGAAAAAACTCTTTTTTAATATATCAAAACGAAAATTTTAGACAAGACGTAACACTAATTTAAACTTTCGAAAGGTCTATTAGTTTTAGAGAGAGAGAGAGAC
>BRDA01005929.1:0-18261 GCA_036984385.1 Crenuchus spilurus | reverse complement strand
TGTTCTATTCTGAATAAAATATTAGATGTTGGCACCTCCACATCATTGCATTCAGTTTTTATTCACAATTTGTTTAGTGTCCCAACTTTTTTTAGGAATCCGGTTTGTAGAGCTGTCTAAAACACCTTCAGCAAAAGTAAGATGATGAAAAAAAAACAGAATAGCACTAATATATTTTTAGAATTCAACAACAGTAGAGCACAAATGAGGAAAGTAGAAGAGAATTAAAAGTATTACTACAACAGACCGAGCCCTTCTTATGCAATTTTACAGTACCAGTCAAAAGTTTGGACACACTTCTGGACATTCAGTGTTTTTTCATGATTTAAGTAATTCCAGTTCTTCCTAGTGCAATCTCCATAAGATGAATACTAAAGTGAGGCATGTTTGAAGTGACATACTGTGCATTTATTTAATATTGTCATGAAACAATACATGAATAACATGGTGGTCTAATTTGTGAACACATACTGTAATTAAACAATACATGAATAATATTGTGATCTAATTAGTGAACACATGATGTCATTAGATCAGTGCATGTGGTAAAACATGTAATCAGGAAGAAACTAACTCAGTATATTAGAACAAAACTTTGATTAGAGTGCATTTGTTGACTCCACTGCTCTGTTCATAATATTCAGCATCTGTGTTAGCATTACATGTTAGTGTAAAAGCATATAGGAAGCAGTGCATGAAAGAAAAAGACATTGAAAATCAGGGTCAGCTTGGTCTTTGGTCACTTAAAGGGATTTGTGGTTGTATTGTGATAATTGGGCATTATCGAGAATAGGACATTGTTTTGTTTTGGACATGTGCTCATACATCCTGACCATGCACTGGAACAGGGGTGGCCAACCCTGGTCCTGGAGAGCCGCATTCCTGCATAGTTTGGTGATGTCACTGCTCTGACACTACAATTAAACCTGCTAATTGCCTGCTGAGATGAATCAGGTGTGTTTGATCAGGGAGATCACCAAACTGGGCAGGAATGCGGCTCTCCAGGACCAGGGTTGGCCACCCCTGCACTGGAAGGCTGGAAGGACTGCATGTCCATTTACAAAAAGAAGAGAATGTGGCAGCTTTCCTCTTCTTACTTTTTGGCATCCTGAACCTTCTGAATTTCCTGTAGGGTAAAAAAAAAACATGAGATAGAGTCAATAGCTAAATAGTCATTGGTCAATATCATCAGATGACCATGTCTCTGAAGTGGCTAAAGTGCACTACCGAAAATCACATTGGAAAGCGAAAAAGTCTTAAATCCACGAAATATTTCTAATCTTTGTCATCATGAAATTGATGTAAGCATATAAAATTATTTTTTAAGCTACTTCTAGATTTAGTTTGACTTGTTTTAAGTAATTGTATCTAATGAATGTGTCATGTTGAGACTGACAAATAATGCAATTAATTTTGCATATTAACAGAACACTTTGTCAGTTTAATAGGATGCAAGTATTAAAAGTAAAAACCTGTAGAAATAGGTAGAATAATCATATATTATTACAACATTAAAATATTAGATATAACGACTATGTGTTTTCCATTAGACTAAGTTACATTATTTTACAATAATCTTCAAAATTTTCAAATTGAAAACATTTTCTATTAGATTTAAGATTATATCTCTTGCCAAGGTATATTTTTTTGCATTGTAAACACTGTGAAAATGTTTGCTATATTATGTTACTTTTTGTCAGTTATGTCATAATATCCACTTTTGCTCACAGTTAAAAGGAGAACAGGAAAATGCACACAAACATGAATACTTTATTAAAATTACCTCAATAAGAACACTTTTAAGCTTTTCATAGGCTTCATCCTTATCTTCATTAATGATGACCAAATCAAAAACACCTGGCTCCTTACCTGGAAATGGTGGAGTGAGACAGAAATCAGAACTGAACCAGAAATTAGCACTGTAACATGAACATGCTTGGAAAGAAGGATGGACTATTTACTAAGCTCCATATCGATCCGTGCTGCTTCCAGACGTTTCTGTAAACTTTCTTCTGTTTCCGTTTTCCTGTCTCTGAGACGCTGCTCCTGCAGGACACATTAATGTTTCAACAGATGAGCTTAACTTTGTCAGAAAGAACTTTATTTCATACTACAGTATATTTAATATTATATTTATTCATTGTTAAGCAGTTTCTTTATATTTATCAGTTTTTTAATCAGTGTCATTACTTGCTGATTAGTTCACATTGTATTTTACATATACGGTAATTTTTTAAAGTTTTTTTTAATGTCCAATCCTTTTCTTAACCATTTTACATTTAGCTATCCATCAAAGTCTTATCATTATCTTACTGAGTTCTTATTGTGTTTAGTATTTTAGTTATTTAAAATGAAAAAAAGTCAATTTCTTGTCTAATTTGTTTATTCCATTTCTTTATTAGCTTGAACTGTCATGTCTGCTGTTGTGTCTGTGATACCAGTATCTCCATGGATGGAGGTTGGATGGATATGTAGATGGGGTTCAGGTCAGTCTGCTTGATGTTTTTCACTCCTTGAATGTCGACATCTAGGATGCAGATCAGGTTCTGAGCTTGGACATCCTCTATAGATGACTTACTAATGGGTGAAATGACAGATAACAGAGTTATAGACCCCATATTTACTTAAGACTGATATAAGTAAATAATGTCTGTTCTGGTTGGCTGCTCTGTTTACTTTCTTATAAATTAAAATAAATGGCACTAAACTTGTAAAAACTGAATGGGTGGATAAATGTAGGTGTTTTGTTCTGTAAAAAAACCCCAGTGAATTCACTTTTCCATTACTTGACCCTTTAGTACATCACTGCAAGTTAAAATAATGTAAATAGGTCCGTAAATATCCATCTGAATCACACAAGCTTGCATATCCGATAAAGATTTTGCTCTTCTGTTTTATTAGGCATTTTTAGCATATACATTATTTACGAGGTTTTTGTCAGATTTTTTTTTTTTACAGTGATTTGATTTTCAGTTTAGCATATTTTAGCCTCTCCCCATTCAAAGAAATAGGAGTCTGGTCTTGTTTTAAAGGAAATAAGTACCTGCCAGCAGTGCAAAGATAGCTGATGAGTGAAGGGACTCTCCTATAAGGACTTTTAAAAATCACAATGCAGCTTGAGACAAGAATGTGGTTTGTGATGCAGTTAGCAACATGCTAATTGTTAGGGTGTAGCAGCATTAACTAATGTTTGCTATAGTCACCACATAGCTTCAATGGTAAAAGCAAAATGTGTCTTTTCTGAGGAAAACTTCTCAATTTATAACAAGCCAATGTCAATTTTCTATCTCAATTTAGGCACCATGCTAATTTTAAGGTGTAGCATTAGTTGACATGTTTGCTACATTAGCCTATTAGCGCCTGTCTAAAATGACCCATCTTGACTGAGGGAAACTGTAAATTTAATGTTATTGTTGAATTGAATACCTCTGAAGGAAAATAGGTACATGAGATGTTTCTCAGTTAGCCGATACAGTGTGATGGATTAGGGGGCTAGTGGGATTATGGTTGAATGCCAGCTCCACTGGTTCTTTTCCTGCCTGATAGAACTTAATCTGGCTAAATTTAAACACCTCACTGTGAGTACAGAGCACCAGCTGCTGCTGTGGATTTCTCCAGAACTAAAACTGGACCGCTAGAACAGCTTTCCCAGCTCTGTCTTATGTAAGGTGACCTGAGGGAGCCCAAAGTTAACTCTCCCTCTCTCTCCCTCTCTCTCCCTCTCTCTGTCTCTCTCTCTCTCTCTTTCTATCTCTATCACTCTCTATCTCTTTTTGCCTGAATCTGGAAGATAATTCTATATATATAAGCTGAAACAGGAAAATAGACTGTCTCTAACACACATGTAGGCTACCCACACAGCCAGTGTGACTGTAATTCGACTGGAAAAAAAAACTAGGATCACACCAGTGGTGTTCTGCATGCAGCATCAGCAGTTTTACTGCTACACTGCTGGAGATTAAATACAGGTGGCACTACTCACTTAACTGTACTCAGTTAAATTTAAATACAGTAGAATGAGCTTGACTTTGAGAGGTTGACTTGTGCATTTCTATCACACTTGAGCTTGGATGGGGGAGGAGAGGTCTCTCACTTCTATTCTTGCCTTGAAGTGACCACAGAAGAAATGTTAAGTGAGTCAGTTAGTGTTATTAGGCTTGAACAAAATAGTGTCTCTCTCCTCTTCCTCAGGCTTATGAACGAGGCAAAGGATGAGAGACAATTTGGACATTTTCATGCAAGGTTCCTCCTTTGACACCAAGGGAAAGATGGGGAGAAGGAATATGAGGTTCCACATCCATAATATCTAAACTAGAAGTCTATACAATATATATAATATCTGAAACGATTCAGGTAATCAGGGGAAATCTTGGTGCATAAAGGCTAAGGGTAGAAATCACTGCTGACCTCAGAAAGTATTATTTGAGAATCTATCAAGCTGTGGTAATAGACATAGCCACATGGGCTTAGGAGTACTTTAGAAAATCATTGCCACAGAATATAGTTTATTGCTGCATCAAAAAATGCAACCCAAAGCTATTATGCAAAGAGGAAACCATGTATTAATTTTCCTCAGAACTGTGAGCAATTACTCAGTGCTCAAAGTAACCTGAGATGGTTTAAAAGAAAGTGGAAACATGTTCCTGTTAGACAAATTTATATTTTAGCTTGTTTTGGGGAAACAGACATCAGATTATGTGTGCCAAAGATAAAAAAGACTATCCAGACCATTACCAACAAAAGGGTCATCTGTGATTGCATGGGGATACATCAGTGCCCATGGCATGGGTGATGTGCATATACAGTGTATCACAAAAGTGAGTACACCCCTCACATTTCTGCAGATATTTAAGTATATCTTTTCATGGGACAACACTGACAAAATGACATGCTTGGCCAGTCAATCACCTTTACCCTCAGCCTCTTCAATAAAGCAGTGGTCGTCTTAGAGGTGTGTTTGGGATCATTATCATGCTGGAACACTGCCCTGCGACCCAGTTTCCGGAAGGAGGGGGTCATGCTCTGCTTCATTATTTCACAGTACATATTGGAGTTAAACTACCCAACACCTGCTGGACTCATGCAGCCCCAGACCATGGCATTCCCACCAACATGCTTGACTGTAGGCATGACACACTTATCATTGTACTCCTCGCCTGATTGCCACCACATCATCTGAACCAAACAAATTAATCTTGGTCTCATCAGACCATAGGACATGGTTCCAGTAATACATGTCCTTTATTGACATGGCTTCAGAAGAGGCTTCCTTCTGGGTTGACAACCATGCAATTTTGATGTAGTATGTGGCGTATGGTCTGAGCACTGACAGGCTGACCCCCCACCTCTTCAATCTCTGTAGCAATGCTGACAGCACTCCTGTGTCTATCTTTCAAAGAGAGCATTTGGATGTGACGCTGAGCACGTGCACTCAGCTTCTTTGGACGACCAATGCGAGGTCTGTTCTGAGTGGACCCTGCTCTTTTAAAATGCTGAATGATCTTGGCCACTCAGTTTCAAGGTTTTGGTAATCTTCTTGTAGCCTTGGCCATCTTCATGTAGCGCAACAATTTGTCTTTTAAGATCCTCAGAGAGATGCCATGAGGTGCCATGTTGGAACTTTCAGTGACCAGTATGAGAGAGTGTGAGAGCTGTATTACAAAATTAAACACACCTGCTTCATATGCACACTTGAGACCTAGCAACACTAACAAATCACATGACATTTTGGAGGCAAAATGACAAGCAGTGCTCAATTTGGACATTTAGGGGTGTAGTCTTTTAAGGGTGTACTCACTTTTGTTGCCAGTGGTTTAGACATCAATGAATGTATATTGAGTTATTTTGAGGGAAGAATAAATTTACACTGTTATATAAGCTGCACACAGACTACTTTTCATTGTGTCAAAGTGTCATTTTGTCAGTGTTGTCTCATGAAAAGATATACTTAAATATCTGCAGAAATACGAGGGGTGTACTCACTTTTGTGATACACTGTATGTGATGCAGTGTCTGTATTGTTATTTTGCTGAGATATATGCTGCTGTCCAGTTGACATTTTATTGTCTTTTTACAAAGTGTCTCAATTTTCTGAACTAAAATCATGAGCAGATGATGATGTGCTGAATCATTCTTAGCTTTGGGCTTAATATGGATCAAGTTAGGTTTGCTGAGCATGAAATGGATGCTGTAATGTTCCCACAGACAGTATTTTTACCTGGTGCCGTACATATTCCCAGAGAACTCTGCGTTTTCAATAAATTCGTTGTTTTCGATGGCTTCTCGCATTTTCTCCCTGGTGACAAAGTGGTAATCTGCAGCAGAAGCAGATGGGGGATTAGCAGTAAGATGCAGTGAGTTAATACGGTTTGGTAAAGGGTGCAGTAGGACAGTCATTGAGTTTCTGAGGCTAAATGTACAGACAAACATAAGTGATCACATGGCCTACTCAACAACAAACATCGCTGCCGTAGAGGAGCAGAAAATATATCAGGGAATCCTTTTTCTAATCCAGAAACATTTTTTGAGTAACGTTTGTATAAATATTTTGTAAGATTTTTTAAAAAGTAGACTACAGGGGTTGTCATTCAACACCCACTCACCTTCTGTAAACAATGATTAATGAAAATACATAATTAATCATTAACATCTTCAATTAATTGAACCTAAAAATGAACATAATTGAAATAATTCTGTCAGCTTCCTACCAGAAGGTCAATTAACAAGCTGTTTATCTTAATCCATGATCTTTTTATAACTGAATATGAAACAGTTATGTTCCTTATCTGTAAGCACTGAATACATACCCATCATGATTCCACCCCAGTGACAGGAAAGTGGTGGAACCATAAGGGGTCTGTCTTCGGTATCTTCAGTTAAGAAATATAATTGTAGCAGATTGTGTTGTAATAAATGTATTTGAAATTGTATTGACTTCAATCGGTCTGTCCTGATTCCAGACTTTTACTTTTATGTTAAAATTCACTTATTAAATGATATAAAATGTGCTCCATTCTCCTGAAAAAAGTGAATGTAGTGAATGACAAGCACAGTTTTAGACCTTAAAGACCATTTTGAATGTTTATGGTTACAATTACATTGTTTGTACTTTGGTGGGTTAAAAATATACCTGTGATGTACCTTTTTGACAGTGTACATTGATATGGTTTGGCAGGTCCCATCAAAACATCTTTCTTACAACCCTGAAAAATGTCCGTTTTGTAAAGGCTTAAATAGTTAGTAGTTTATAGATAATATATAATGTAAGTAATGTTTTTTAAAATAATTCTTGAAGCCATGGCACATCTGCATGTTTAATAGGTGAAGGAGCCATAACTGTTCTAATTTAAGATAATAGCATGAAGGAAACAAGATTAATGCCTTTAGATAAACCTGACATATAATAGGATCAAGAAGAGCATTCTCAGTGTGTTCGTGGTCATGTATCATGTGGATTGTGATGCATTATGTGATGTTTTGGTTGTTGAATGTGATTTGGAGAAATGAATGCATTTACACTCCCTTAACATCGGAATAAAATACATCTCTATCTAGATATAATCTTTATCTGGATGTAATCCTTACATTCAAAAAACATGAAATAACCAGGTGTAAACAGTGTCATTGAGAAGCTTCATTATGACATATACAAAAAAATAAAAGTTAAGCATAAAAGTTTTGCTTTTTCCAAAAATACATTTAGAAAGAAAAATGTAATTTCCTGCTCTGAAATAAATATTTTCTAATTGCTGTATCCAGACCCACTTTTTTGTTTCCTATTTAATTAATATTATCATATTCTATTTTTATATGAAATGTAATATTATTTTAAATTTAGAATATTTTTCAAATTATATTTTCCAACATCTGACATTAAACACTGTTAGGAATAGACATGTGAAATGCTATGTGAGTTGTATACATTTTTTTACATATTTGTTTTTTTTTATGTGAGAAGTCAGGTGATATGGAATGACCCATTTAGAGAAAATTACATTAAAAATGACTTCCACATTGTACTTCCTCATTCCATACAGTTATACTGTATTGTTGCATATGGTGATTTCCTTGTGAATGATTGACATTATTTAATTATGGCCACTTCTATAATAATTTTATGATATTCTTCAACTACAGTTCTGACATGTTCTGACATGGGTGTATGCAAAAGCTTGTAAACAAATGATTATTATTTTTGGAAGAAATAAAATCTGAAATAATTAATTTGCTATAACTTTAACACTAGCCACATTTAACTTTTTTCAATAACGTTTTTATGTTCTACATAAAGGAAATCTGTAACTGTGATCATTCCTCTACAACAGCTGAGGGAAGAGTTCATAAAGAACCACAGAAACACAATACAAACATACTTCACTCTTAAAAATAAAGGTTTTTATGTAGCTCTTAGCTTGGATTAATAATTCTAGGAAGAACATTTACATTATGTGGAGATTTTAATAGGGCTCTCTGCACATCTCATTTACAAAATTGTTCTTAGCAAAATTATTATTTGACTTACAACATTGGAGCCATTATTAGTCTTATAACTATCTACATTTGTAACAAGTTCTCAGTTACAGAAGAAGAATCAGTTCCACATGCAAATAATCATTTGAGCATGTGAATAGTTCTTTTCATTCTACATATGACAACTGCTTTTTCTAAAAAAATCTTAAAGAACACTTCATTCAAAAGGGCATCTTTATTTTTAAGAGTGTACATAAAAACTCTACAATGTGCTAAATTATTGCTTTCCAGTCTCAGTCCTCAGAAACCTGTACACTGAATATGTTCTAGTTTTTCCAGCTCTAGAATGCCAAACTCAGGTCATAGTTCTGCTGTGACTTCAACTAAGTCTCTTAGAAGATAAAATAATTCAAATATATGGTACATGAGGATATGAGATTGAAAACCAATGAATTGAACATTGAGATATTGAGATACACTAATGCATAGGGAAACAGACAGAGCCATTAGCATGACAACATACAGTATGTATTCTGAAGTGTTTTGTTCATTTGAGAATAAATTCCCCAATATTTAAGAAAAGGGAACCAAATTTAGCCAGTGATGGATCAGAAAATGATTCAAGACTAATTAATTCTAAATATTTTAATATCTGTTGAAGATACAAGAAAAAGACCAGTGTTAAATTTGGCCTGGCTAAGCAGCATCACGCTGGAACACCAGAATAGTGTTTTTTTTCTGCAAGCAGAAGAATGTCTACATCTTCTTGTAGGACCCATATCTTACATTTTACTAGATTTTATTTCTCCATGATATCCGTTTTATAACCACTTTGTCATAAAATTACATAGAATGATTTTAGATAGACATATATATAATCAGTCTTGTGTGTCATGTGTAATGAAGCTCTGTACTCATTGGCTGCCTTGTGTTGTGCCTCATTCACTTATACTTTATTATAAGCAAGAAAGGGTGGGGCTAAACTGCATTATTATAAGTAAGAATGGGTGGGGCTAAACTGCATTATTATAAGCAAGAAAGGGTGGGGCTAAACTGCATTATTATAAGTAAGAATGGGTGGGGCTAAACTGCATTATTATAAGCAAGAATGGGTGGGGCTAAACTGCTTTATTTACTGTATTGCTCAGTAAGCTAATATGTGTAAATGTGTTGACTTTCGTGACATCACAGAAACATTTGAAATCAAAACAGGCTGATTTTTAAACTTAGCTTTCATAAATGAGCTGTATGAACTGGGGAATGAATTATATGATTTGAAACTTTAAAAATGTTTGAATATAACATCAAGCTCTTTTATAACTGCCAGTTATACTCTACATTATCATTGATTCCCATTTTGAAAACTTTTTTTTGACACTTGCCAGAATGTCACACTAGATGATGGCCAGCACAGGACACAATTCAAATTATATTTGTAAATGATAATATATATTAAGCTCTTTCACTTATTTAATAAAAACTGTTTATTTAATAAAAGCATTATTAATATGTATTAATGACATGCTAATGATTTGTAAAGTATCAGGAGTTACTTGGGTTAAATAGGACACATCTAAAGAAAAACACAGGGGGCTATTTTCACAAGCTTTTTACCCCAAAGTGCACACTGGCATTGAAATCTTAGAATAACCATAACAAAAGAAATAACCATAACTCGTCTAATCATAAAATGAATTATGATTTTTTTTTTTTTTTTTTTGAAATTGTTGAATTTGAGAAGATGAAAGATGAAAGTAACCCCCATCACGCTCTTTCCATGCTAAGTAATCTTCTTGGACTAATCTGAGCTTTATTAATGATTCAGTAGCTGAAATATGATCTACACCTTCAGATGATACAGAGGATAGGACGTCTGCTACAGGTAGTAACGTAGCCCCCAGAAGCATTGGGAGACAATAGAGTCCTATGGAGAAAACAACAAAGGCACATTGGGGAGAAAAACAATACATTTTTACCCCCATACTTTTCAGACACAGTTCACTTGGGAGTAAGAAGCGACAAAGCTTCACTGTCAGTCGTATGTAGTCTTTTTAAAAAGGAATTGTGGGTAAAGAGGTTGGTTTAATTTTTGAAGAATTCAATAAAACTGTCTCTATAATTCACTCATGCAGCACATTTTGATTTGAAAGGTGCATTGCGGAGAAATGTAAGTTTCCTGTTGGACATGAATGAGGTGCAGCAGATGTAGTATGGGATATCTGAAGACACCTTTAATTACACCTGCAATGCAGATAATGCAAGTAGCAGGGGTGAGTGGACATACCCTCACCTCATGAACCCTTGCCACCAGCATCTTCTCTCAAAAGTTATTCTTCACTGAGCCAGTCACCTTCAGGGAACAGTAGCTAAAAGTATAACCTTACCTTCCCTTTCAGTCGATTCAATCTGTTTATCACATGCAGTATGGGACATATACATGCCCCGTGCAGCAGCCAAGAGAGAGCTCCAATTCTAGTGGAAAGGAGGCTCCAACTCTGAGGAAAGGGCAGCATGAGCCATTGAAGAGGCCACCAAATTAATGCGATAAAATGTACCAATACACAAATGTCTTCTACAGGGACACCCTTGAAAAGGGTTCAAGATGCAGCCATTCCCCTTGTTGAATGAGCTTGCATGTTCACAGGAAACTTACATGTTACAAGCATACCCTTGCTGCTGTAAGACTAAGAGATGGCTTCCATACCCAATGGAAAAACTACGTGAAGCCTTCAGCACTCATCAGACACAAATGGAGGATGACAGAAAGAAAACAGCTCAGAAGCCAGTGAGCTATATGACAGACTTTAGGCATATATGTTGCATTAGCGAGCAGTTTAATTTTAGTGTCAGCTGGTACAAACTAAGTACATGACTGGTGCACAGACAGGGCATGAAGGTCTACTACATGCCTAGCTAAAGCCAAAGTCCTCATGGTCCACTGTCTCTTGGCCAAGGATATCCACAAACATCACTCTATAATAGAGGCCAGAATGCCTGAGTTGGTGACAAAACGCACATGCATCAGGCTGTGCTAAGGCCATTCTAAAATAGATGATTCCCAGGCAGACAGGGCATGCATCATGCTGGTCTTTCTTGTGAATAGCAAACCCACACTCCTGAGTACTAGAATGAGTGGCTGTTGTCATTCTTGCCTATTGGAACAGTAAGCTAGTTATTTTGCAGAAGCTGCAAACTTGGGCTAACTAACTAGCAAGTTTAGCCAGGAAGGTGTAAAGTGTTCTTAGCAAGGTGAAGTGTTAGACTGAGGGTCAATGCTGGTGGCAAGGATTCATGAGGAGACGGTGTGTCCACCCACCTTCATCATTTGCATCATCTGCGTTACATGTATGATTAAAGGTGTATTCAGCCAGATACACAAGGGAGTTATATCCCATAATACATGCGTTTTACAGAGTGAATTGACTGAAAGGCAGCTTGCAACTCAGATTTCTTTACAGAGTTGGTGAAAGGAAACAGAGCTCAAGATATCTACAGCACAAAATATATTCATTTTATTTACTCTCTCATAATCTCAAACCACAATTGAATCTGCATGTTTTATTGTGATATATTGATAATGGTAAATGGTAAAATAGTCATCTGATTTTTTTTTCTTTTGGGAACTATTTTCTATATGTCTTGCTATTGGCAGCTTGCTAGTAGAGGCACTATGGTGCTGCCATGCTCCATGACAAAAATAGTTTTTATTTTCTTTTTAAAAATAAATATTTTTAAAATAATCAATAACTACCTATTTTAAGTATGTATGTGCTAAACATTGACATTAACATGTAATAAATATAAAATATATTGGGGGCAATTAGGTTCATTTTCTCTCTCTTCTGAAGTGACTGAGTCAGAGGAACAGCAGCCAATCACTGACCTGCTGACACAAGATACGCACATAGCAACAAAAATGTAGCCAATCTTCATTCTCAAATCTGCAGTCAATCACTGACCTGCTAACACAAGATTCATGAATAGCAACCAATCAGGCAGTCAGCACCCTTAAATCTGTTGCCTAATTGACGCTTCATTTATTGCCTCAGCAGAGTCAATCAGTGCTGGAGTAGGATTGTCTGAAGTTACTGACATTAAATGCATGTATCCAAAGATACCTAATATTTAGTCTTTAATGTGTTTTTTTATTTTATTGTATATATTACTGATCCAGACTCATTTGGTAATCTAATGGTATGTACTGTACTTTCTATCTTTGCCCATTTACATGCAACTAATGACAATGCTCATTAACTATTAGTCTGATATTCTAGTCTGATTTAGAAACAGATTTTTTTTACAATTCCAATTAAATAGTTACTGTTCAATAGGTAAATAATGCACAGAGCACTGGTATCTAGCAATTTGTGTTAAATAAAATTGGGATGGTTGCAGAAACTGACTGAATAAGGCTCAAACAGCCCCACCTACCGTAGATATTTTTTCATTTTTTCAAAAATTTAAATTTTTTTAACCACTGTGTATTTCATGTAGCCATCCACTATGAATGAATCAAGAAAATACATTTTGGACCAAAACTTTCACAAATTTGAATTGAGGCAGTGAATTTATAAAAGCTTCATGTAATAACTTTGTATGAGGCAGCTTTTAGAGGAATTAAACTCTTCAGATGTCTGATTCCTATCACCACAATTGTGGACAATTTGGAATTGATATGTTTCTCTACAGCAGAACATTTCACACCAAACCAGTCTGAATTACTGTGGAAATTTTAAAAGTTAGTGGAATTCTTTAAGTGTCCTGGAAATTGAATCGAACTGTGAAGCACATGTTAGGAAATGTGTATACTCAAAATTAAAATTAGATTTAGAATTCTGTATGTGCAGAAATGAACTTTGGAATGTTACTGATGTTGCTGCATCATTTTCTTAAATTAAGCAGTACAAAAGACACCTTTAATTTATCAGAATTAAACTGTTTATATATCCTCGTTATCCATCATATTCCTTAATATGAAAGACTTTTTTTTTTTTAAATCAAGATTCTGGTTTCTGGACACTAGAAAGTCCAGCTTACCTTTGCCATCCTCTTCTCCAGGACGAGGATTTCTGGTTGTATCTGAAAGAGAGCAAACCATGTTTGATTAAATGTGTCTGAGAGACATATTATGATAGTTTGAAGATGAAAATTATATGTGCACTGTGATATATGTTCAGGTTATATGTGCACTGTTACTTACGTGACACACTGAAACCAAAAACACCCTCATATTCCTTCATCAGCATCTTGAGCAGAGTGCTTTTCCCAGCCCCAGATGGGCCACTCAGTACTACGGGCCTTGGTCCTGACATTTCTCTGAAAAATACGCAACATTCATTATGAATTTCCATAGACACCTTCAATGGGAGTAATAAAACTACATAAAATATTCTGAACAGCAGATGTAGTTCAACTGCATTTACACTGAAAAAAAACAGAACTTGTAGTAAGACAGTACAGCTAAAGAGACATTCAGATAACATTGAAAGTCAGTAAATGCTAACTTATATTAAAACTGTGACTCTGAACCTTTGAACAAAGTGTAAAAAGCTCCTGTCATTTAATGACCTTCAGGAATACGTGCTTATGTTAGACCTGGATTATATCCAGTACTGCTCTGTCCTGAGATGGACATCTCCATGTTTAAAGCTCAGAGGCTAATCTCCTGATCCTGGCATTAGTAGCTCTACTTAGGACAGTGTCTAGGTATATGAGGACAAAATGAGAATGTGCACTCCTCTGTAAAAATGGGGCAAACCCAAAAATATTCAACTGTTTTTTTTGTTTGTTTGTTTGTTTGTTTTGTTTTCTTTGTTTGTGTGTGTGTGTGGGGGGGTAGGTGCACAGAATTTCTCAGTAATTTAATGTGGGACTCAATACACTGCACTATTGAAGTCTCTACATGTAGATATCTGCTACTCCTGGTTCTGTTTAGGAGCTTGTTTTCAGAGTTGTGATGGGCTACATCAGGTGTGGCAGAAATATCCACTGATCTTTTTACAATAAACACAGCAAAACAATTTTGGAAATATTTGAAAACCTCAACACATGAAAATTTGAGTTTTATATCAAATGCTTAAATATGCTCATGATTTTATTTTTGCATACAATAAGACTGATTTAAGTGAATTTCCCTGTTTCAAACTCCCCACCTCCAGTTCACTGCAGTAACAAGCCGTGAATAGCAAATTGTGGCTCAGTTATCAGGAGTGGATTCTCTTTCTAATTTTTTCTGACTAATTAATTGTTTTTATGACCACTAAAAGCTATTTATCTATTTTGAGTTTGAACTTAAAAGTCAAAAGTTTTAGGATACAGCAATTCTTTCCTGATTTCACTGATATTTATGCAGTTTAATTGTACACTGAATTTGCTTCTTTAGAACAGGACATGTTTAAGTCATCTGTGCAGTGAAACACACTACTGAGCACACTAGTCTGTGAGAACCTATGTCCAAAGCGGTGAGCAGCCATATCCACGGTTCCCGGGGAGCAGTTGGGGGTTAGGTGCGTTACTCAAGAGCACTTCAGTCATGACCTGCTCGGGGGATTGAACCGGCAATCTTCCAGTCACAAGCCCAGATCCCTAACCACCACGCCACTTCTGCCCCCTCAAACCACATCCAGATTTTAGTCAGTGTGATTTCGGACACAGTACTAAAACTTGTGTACCTGAATGTTGCATCTGACTTCTGACTCAGCGCAGGAAGTGCTAACTCAGAATCAGTTTTACTGATGATGATCATCATAAATAAAGAGGAATGTGATCCACATAACATCCTGCTGCTGTCTGGAGTGGATACCTGTAGTGAGGTTTTAGCAAATAGTGAGTCACACTGTGTCCAAAACCACAAATACTAGTCTGTGAAGATCTGAATGGATGAGCCTTGCTCAGGTTGAAAGTAGGTATTTTTATTTTTTTTACATAAACTACAATGCTAATATTCAGGTGACTGAATTTTAGTGTTTGTTAGCAACAGTTCTAAACTAAAAAGCTGAATTTAGACTCCAAACACACCTTGACTGATCCCCTACATCTGAAGTAAGCATGTGGAAAAGCATGTGAATGATTTCTGGGTGAACCACTCCTTTACTGCTTAATTGTTCTTTGCATGGTTGAATATGGTTCCTTAAAGAACCTTTTAAAAATGGTTATTTTCACCACCAAAATGGGTTCCACTGGACAAAACAGATTACCATTTCAATACTATTTAGAACAATGTCATTTGTTGACTGTTCTCTGAAATCTCTGAAACTGAGTCAGTCAGAAATAACTTATTTATATAGAGCAACTAATAACTACTTGAGTTAATAAGTTGTTTATAAGTAAAACGAATAATAGTACAAATATTCAAATTTTGTTCTTATATATAGTCACTATCCTTTAAAAAACATGTATCTCCAAATTATTGTTACGAGAGCGAGATGAAGTTCAGTGATGGCACCTTTAATGATGAGCTCTGCTAGATGTTCACTGTTCTACTCAGCAGTGCTGATAGATTTGGTACAGTTGCATGGAGCATATGTTGATCTACCTGCAGTTAAAAATGTCCTGATGAAGTCAGTCTAGGCCAGTGAATAGGATTAAGTGACCATAAGCCAGCAAGAGCAGAAGAGGCCCAGTGACCTGATGCTTGTCTGACCACATGTGTCTGCACTTAACTTACCTCTCCTTTTCTGGGTCACATGACCTGGTTATTCCAAACAGTATTTGTTACTTTGCCAAAGTTTTGCATAAGTCTGTAGTAACTGTGTCTGAATCTTTTAATATTACCCCTAAATCATTAGGAAACAGCATAAATAATACTTCAATTACCTGAGTTTATTAACAGGAACAGGAACATGGCCAATATATGTACTTATAAATATTGACATTGTTTCAGTGGTATATATATATATATATATATATATATATATATATATATATATATATATATATATATATATATATATATGCAAATAAAATGGTCTTAAATGGAAACAAATCTCATTTTGAGGTGTTGTACTACTACATGCTCATTGAGCTTAATGTAAGTAGTTTTGTCTGGTAGTAATTCCATGAAATAAGCTGCATTATTTGCCAGTGGAATAGGAAAACATCACTATAAAATATATTTATTCTATAAAATTAACTAAAACAATGTCATAATGATACCAACTCAGACTTATTTACAATGGTGATGGTAGGAACCAGATATTTACCTTTCAAACGCACTAGTGAACCTATAGTACATGTGTCTTCTGTGTTTAATGTTGATGATTGTAAAACATGATACATTTGTTTTCTTTGTGCAATATTTTTTCCCTCTACCAGTAATTAACCATGAAAATATGTTTTAGTTCAAAATCCTCTCAAAACATTGATGAATCAATAAATCAGATATCAGAGAGTGTATTAATAAGTATTTTCTGTGAGGTAGCTTATAGAGGTATTGAACTCTTCATAGGTCTGGTGCCTATCACCACCACTGTAAACAATTTTGCCTCAGTACATTTATTCAGAATGGAGCATTTCACATCAAACCTCTGAATTAATTTGAGAATTAGTATTTTGAATTTAAAATGGATGTGAATGTCACTGTTATGTTTTAAATAGAGCTGTCCTTACCTTGTCGATGCTCTTCAGGTGTAGTGTGGGGGGAGTGTGTGTGTGTGGGAGTGTGTATAACTCACTGACCTGCTGCTCTAGCTTACTGTCAGCAACAATTACCACACCATGTACTCAGTCTAGCCAATCAGATCACAGGCTGTGTGGCTGTACATGGAGGTTACCAGTCATGGACCATAACATGTCACATACACTTGCCACTTTATTTACAATCCCTGCATTATTCTTACACTCACTGGCCAATTTATTAGAGAACCCTGCCTAGTAACAAGCCAAACAAAATCACTTAAAATAGTGAAAATGTCTAGTTATGACAGTCTTACAGGCTTGCAACATTCACATGTGAATGAATTAATGTTAACTTATATAGTGCATTTCTAATACACAATGATGCTTTACAATTAACACACTCCATTTACACACTTAGAATTAAACCACACACCGGTCAGAAGCGGCAGCCAATCGCGCACAGCGTACTCTCAACCAGAAGTGACCATCCACTTGGGAGGACTGCATCAAATACTAGTGGGATCACTCAGGATAGAGTGGAAAAAAATATCTGGGCATACATACATACATTCATACACACAGACATACACATTAATTCACATACTCCTGGGTCATTTAGTGTAGCCAGTTCACCTGATCTCCATGTTTTTAGTCTGTGCGAGAAAACTGGAGGAAACCCACACAGACCTACTTTGTATGTTCACTCATTGTACATGTTAACAGCTTAATCTACATTACAGCTCCACATAAAATAAAAAGCCAATAGCTGGTTTTAAACAAAAGGGTTCTGACTATTGGTTTTATATTAATAAAACATGCATAAATAGAAATCATATATCACATTATACATGTCAGCCCTAACATTAGTACTGTGTCTAGTCATGTTGTCAGTGCAGTCCTGTCACATGATACACAGTGCTGTCTCACCTCTCTGGAACCTCGCCAGCAGCCAATAAGAATTAGGTTACGAGTAGTTTTTTCAGATTAAAATATGGAACGTACGCTGCACTGCAACTAACTTCTCAATAACCTAAAAACCTAAAAAAAAACATCATAGTAACTTCTCAATAACCCATAAATGTTTAAAAAACATCATACTAACTTCTCAATAACACAGAAACTTTTAAAAATATCACACTAACATCTCAATAACCCAGAAACATCTATAAACATCAT
>BRDA01005928.1:5265-19777 GCA_036984385.1 Crenuchus spilurus | reverse complement strand
GGTGCACGGTATAGAAGAGAAGTGTCTGAGAGAGGAGGGCAGTGAAGAGAAATGCTGTTTTTAATTGTGTTGGGAAGACATTGACCTGAAGCAGGTTTGACCTGTAACAGTGGATGTGAGGCTCTGTGTGTAGTTTGTGGGCAGAGTTAAGACTGTGATGTAACAGTCTGTTTGTTTATTGTTTATGTGTTTGAAGGAGATAAACGGTGTATTTTCATGTCCTCTGCATACAAAGATAAACACTTAAGTCGTCATTAAGACTTTCACTGTATGCCCCATTCTTCTGACTTCTCCATCCAGACTTCACCTTTGACTGGGTGAAGCTGACCCTCCTGCCAGGCAATACGGTGGAGAGTGGCACTGACATGACCCTCCGCTGTGAAGCCAAGGTCAGCCACAGCTCCTCTCAGCTCATTCACACCTTCACCTTCCTGCTGAATGAGAATGTGATCTACTCCAAAAACAGCAGCGAGGCGTTGGTGGAGCGCAGCTTGTCTCCTGCCAGAGCCTCCAACTCAGGTTATTATAAATGTCGTGTCCAGATCAACAGGAAGTCCATGACCACTGACCAGCAGAAACTCACTGTCACAGGTACAGCAACGACGACCAGTGACTGTGTCATCTGTCCATCCAAACACACCTTCTTATGTTTACTTTTACTCATGTCTGTCCATCCATCCATCCATCTGTCTGTCTATCTATCTCTCTGTCTATTCATCCATCCATCTGTCTGTCCATCTGTCTATCTATCTGTCTATCCTTCCATCCATCCATCTGTCTCTTTATCTGTCTATTTATCTATCTGTCTGTCCATCCATCAGTCCATCCGTCTGTCTGTTTATCTATCTGTCTGTCTGTCTGTCCATCCATCTGTCTATCTATCTATCTGTCTATCCATCCATCCATCCATCTGTCTATTTATCTACCTATCTGTCTGTCCGTCCACCCATCCGTCCGTCCGTCCATCCATCTGTCTGTCTATCTATCTATCTGTCTATTTATCCATCCATCTGTCTGTCCATCCATCAGTCCATTCATCTGTCTGTTTATCTATCTATCTGTCTATCCGTCCATCCAGCCGTCCATCTCTCCATCCCTCTGTCTGTCTATCTATCTATCTATCTGTCTATTCATCCATCCATCTGTCTGTCCATCTGTCTGTTTATCTATCTATCTGTCTGTCCGTCCATCCATCAGTCCATCCATCCGTCCGTCCATCCATCCGTCCGTCCGTCCGTCCGTTTGTCTCTCTATTTATCTATCTGTCTATCCATCCATCCATCCGTCTGTCTGTCCATCCATCAGTCCATTCATCTGTCTGTCCATCTGTTCCTCATCTATCTATCTATCTATCTATCTATCTATCTATCTATCTATCTATCTATCTATCTATCTATCTGTCTACCTGTCTGTCTGTCTGTGTGTGTGTGTGTGTGTGTGTTTGTGTGTCTGTCTGTCCATCCATCCGTCTGTCTGTTCCTGCATCTATCCATCTGTCTGTATCAAAACAAAAAGAACTTCAGAGATGTGTTTCATATCTGTTCTCACGTTTTACTCGTTTTTATTAAAAATATAAATAAATATATATTTTAAATATAACAGATGACCTAAATATCACATTTATAATGAAACAGTGCTTATTGTACAGAGACCACAGGCAAAGCTTGTCCCCTCAGTCCAGTTTCAGACTCACCTGCAGGCTGTGTTTCACCTGCTCAGGCATGCAGACTCCGCTGATGACGGTGGAGCCTCACGTGGTGTATGAAGGTGATGAGATTTCGGTCACCTGCAGAGCCCCGGAGGAGAGCGGCAGCCTGCAGTTCTACATCTATATGAACGGAGCTGAAGCCATGGTCATCTCTGCCAGCAGCAACTCCGTTACAGTTGGCATGAAGATGGAGAAGCCGGGCGTGAACCACCTGCACTGTACCTACATTCACATGCTGCTGCACACCAGCGGGGGCTTCTCCAACAAGAGCAACACTGTGACTGTTACTGTGAGAGGTAAAGTACTGTCACCTCCTTAATAAACATCAGCTTCATCCCAAAGGCTTCAGAGAGCAAGTCAAACACATCTGGCAGCAGTGTCTGAAAGAGTGTGTTTACATCTGATAAAAGTGTTTTGTGTTGACTTGCAGTTTGTATAAATATACATTTCCTGCTGCTGATGTTTGTAAACAAAGACCCACTTTAATGGCAAATATAGTTAATTATGACTTTATATAGTCCATAACTCCGCCCATCTTTCTCTGTCTCATGCCAAAGTCAGAGTCCTGCTGTTATTGAATGAACATTCATTTATTTATTCAGTGATTAACTGATTAATTGATTCACTCATTTATTTAGAAATGTCCATTGAGCCTCTTCAAACATCTCCATTTGGGTTTCTACCATCTATTAGAATATTCAAACTCTTCTGCAGCCGTGTAGGGTTTCAGACTCAAGACCTGTTTACACACAAGATCAGACTGAGAACACTGAGATCAGAGTAAGAGTATACATGCACTGAGAAATCTGATCTAAGACATTAGAGTACACTGTTTACACAACAAATAATCACATAACTGCAGAATGTAAACACCCTCATTGATTTACTGAATCAATGATTCATGATTCCTTGATTCATTGCCTGGTTCTTTGAGATTGAAGTGTTTTACTGTCATGTGCACAGAAACGTTACACTGTACAATAAAACGCTTACTTGCTAGTCCTCCTCTTACACAAAAGCTAATAAGGCATAAATAAAAAAAAAACTCTAAATAAATTAGAAAAACTTTAAAATAGAAAAAAAAACTGCATAAAATATAAAAATTAAATATAAATTAGAAAATCTATACATAAAATTAGAAAAACTATAAAAATTACATAACCTACAAAAATTAGAAAATTTGAAACATTACACTAAAATTAGAGAAACTATACAAAAATGAACAAAAACTATAAAAAATTTTTAAAAATACATGAATTAGAACCACTATACTTAAAATTAATAAAACTATACATAAAAATAGAAAAACTATATATAAAATTAGTAAAACTATACATACAATTAGTAAAACTATACATAAAATTTGTAAAACTACTTAAAATTTGTAAAACTATACATAAAATTAAAAAAGAATGATTAGAAAAAATGTTAAAGAAAAATTATATATAAATTAGAAAAACAAGTACATAACCTACAAAAATGAGAAAAATCACAGAAAATTGGAAACATTGCACTAAAATTAGAAGAACTCTACATAAATTAACAAAAACTATAGAAAAAATTTAAAAAGTACATGAATTACAAATCCTATACTTAACAGTAGTAAATCTGTAAATAAAAATAGAAAAAAAAACTATACATAAAAATAGAAAAACTGTATATAAAATGAGTAAAACTTTACATAAAAATAATAAAACTACATAAAGTTAGCAAAACTATACATAACATTAAAAGAAGAAAAATGTAAAAGAAAAATTATATATAAATTAGAAAAACTACAAATATTAGAAACAAATAAACGTAACACTAGAAAAACTAGAAAATAAATTAAAGTGGTGAGTAATTGAGACATACATTAGTTAGAGATGTAGTACTGCTGCACTGAGATATTGTGCAGACATTGTGGTTATAGTCGTGTTATAAAGCTCACTGTGTGCAAACTGTAATATGACAACAGTAACAGATCAACTAAACAGAGTAAACAGCAGCAATAATGAGGTCATAATGAGTGCATGTGTAATGAGTAAAGGTCAGTAATGGTGTTTGTGTTTGGGTCAGAGTGCAACCAGTAGGAGGATTGTGAGGAGGCAGTGTGCTGAGGGTTTGTATTAAAGGAGAAATAACAAAAAGCAAACAGATGAGTGTACTGCCTCATGTTTTACAAAAAGCATCCAAATGATCCAGCAGCTATAACGATCCCCTCTCACAGACAGCCCAGCATCAAGACTCCTGGTGTTCTTCAGACTGTCACACTCCTGGAGCCCTTAAAGCTGTGTCTATTTTATTTTTATTTTAAAGAACCTCTTAGTAAAAGAGCATCTCTCAAACAGCAGAATAACACGTCATCCTCAGGTTCCTGGTGGAGTGCTACCCAGTGTGACAGGCTGAGCAAACTTCTAAGACCCTTTTTTCACTAAACAACCACCAAACGTTCTTTATATTTGTGGTTCTTCTATCTGACTGTAACGATCCTCTTCTTTTTCAGAGCTTAACATCAAAACTTCCATAAAAATTAAGCCGAAGGACGTTGTGGAGGGAGACCAGGTGACTGTTGAATGTAATGTTTTAGATTACAACCAAAGTGACATTGAAGTCTTCCTGACCAAAGACGGTTTGCTCAGACACGGCCGCACGTCACTCACATACTACTTTGGAGCGAAAGCTGAGGATGCTGGAGATTATGTGTGTAAAGCAGAAAAGGGAAACGTGCAGAAGACCTCCAAAGGCAAGCTGCTCGTAGCAGGTAATGACACGTCCAGTCTGTTACTGTCACTACGATGGAAATCGTTATCACTGACCTCAAAGGTCCACAGACTGTAGGTCATCTGTTTACTCTATTCATCCTGTTCTTCAATGGTCAGGACCCCCCACAGAGCAGGTGGATCATTCTCATCACTGCAGTGACACTGACGTGGTGGTGGTGTGTTGGTGTGTGTTAATTGAGCAGAGCTCCAGTCACCCAATCAAATCTAGGGCTGATCTTGGATCTTAAACCGCATCCACTATCTCTGTTCTGAGACATTTTCAGGCTGTATATTTATATTTCTGCCAGAAAAACTAAAATAATGATATCCTCATTAGTATAATTAAGTGATGAATCATAATATACAGATTGACAGGAACGATGGAATCCAGGTCATAGCCCGATTTGAGCGAGCCTGAGGCGACGGCAGGAAAAACTCCCTCAGAGGAGGAAGAAACCTTGAGAGATCCTCTTGCATCACTTCGACTTTAGCAGACAGGAGAGACTTTTATCTTTAGGATAGACTGACTGCAGGGGCGGAGCCTAACCCAGGACTGGAACCAAGCTGGCACCTGAACTCAATAGAGCAGAAACAAAATAATTTCTTATTATCATGGGACAGCCAGATCCAGAAGCGAAGGACTCCAATGGATGGCTGCCCAATGGTTTTTAGTGACCTGGGGCAGAACACAAGTCATCAAGTGCAGATGGAGGAAGTGGCAAAATTAAGCTATAAGAGAAATAAAAATATAACAAATAAATACCACTACAGGGATGAGTTGGCACTGCACATGTAAGAAGGTGTGTGCACTGCATACCTGCACTGCGGCAGCATGAGTAATGGCAACCCTGAAACAAGCCCACTACAGATTAACTTGAGTATACTGCACAAGAGGATCAGTGACCCTGCTTGCTCCACAGCTTAAATAAGGCTGATAACTCAAGAAAAATAAACTTAACACTGCATTTCCCAGGTTTGCAGAAAAAAAACTCTTCTTGTGAGCCATTAGAGAGGTAATGTGATGTAAATAAGAGTCTGTAGGGTTTAGGGTGTAGGGTGCATGTCGTGAGGCGAGTTTTGTTTTGGTATTCGGCCTCGGCCGCTCGCTTGGCTCGGCTCGTGTGTGTGTGTGTGTGTTTGTGTGAATACGCGCATGCAACCCTGTAGCATGATTCCTGCTCTATTATTTTATATAAATATTTTTTTTCCTTTGTGGAAAGAGGACTTACTCTCAGTAAAACTGAGAGAGAGTCTCTGTGAGACTGAATGTGTGATGACGCGCTGATTTGCATGACAAGCAAAGCAGAGCAGCAGACAAAGGCTGGTTAATGGCTCCAGCATTCCAGCGCGGGGGACAGAGACGACGAAAAATTTCATCAGTTTGGGAATTCTAGTGTTAATGATTCTAAAAAGAACCAACATCATAATCCTTTCAAAATAAACACACAGAGTGCCCCTGACCTCAGCAGCAACAAGCCAGAGATTAGAAAGGGGAGATTTAGGTTAAACAGTCAGGTCAGGTTAACCCTTTCAAAATACCGGTGGAGTCTGGCCTGCACAGGCAAAACAGTGAGATGAGAATAAGAAGCCCCGTCACCTCGGTAAACAATCACAGCTGATGACTAGTACTGACCAATCCTGAACAGATAATCACTCAAAAAAGGCACCCAGTAAATCAAAAACGAGCAATCACCTTAATGACCAGAGGGCACAGCTGCCAGCCTTACACTGCTGATTACAGAGTTTGGCTGATAGGAAGCCTGGAGACCGCCCCTAGCAGGGAGCTGCAAAACCAGAGCGGCGTCATCACAGGAAGCCAATACAAAGTTTGGAGACAGCAAAGTGACCATTTAAGTCAAGTAGTAACTTGTGATTGGCCAGGAAACCCCATGAATGAGTGATGTTTTATTGGCTGAGGTAAGAAATGAACAAGTGCTGGAGCTTTAATGGTTTATTGAAGAGCTTAAGCCAAAGCTTCCATGTCTTATATTTTAGGTGACTATTGAGTTCGAGTGTTTCTTAGCCATGTTAGCCTCTCACTTACAGTTCTGAACTAAAGAAGCTCTGACTGATGGACTACATCTATGCTAATGCTCTGCTTTCTGTTTTTCGTCTCAGAGCTGTTTTCCAGGCCTGTTCTCACAATGACTCCAGAACAGATCTTTGAAGGAGAGACGATTAGTCTGCGCTGTAATTCTACAGTAGAACCAAAAAGAATCACTGACAGAGATGTGAAATACAGCCTGTATAAAGACCAGAGCTTCCACATGTCAGGACACAGCTTCACCATCAAAGCAAGCCGATCCACGAATGCTAATTACACCTGTGTGGCTGAAGCTAAGGGCATCAAGAAAAGCAGCAAACAACTGATTATTAATGCTAAAGGTAAGCAATCACTATATCTGCCTAAACTCCATTTCACCATAACCATCACCTCGAGTCAGGACCTGACCTGGTGATCCCTGACATTTTCCTCTTTATTATAGAAGTTAAATGGGCCACTGTTGGTATGTCGATTGGCACTTGCCAGAATCTTCATTCCTCTGTGGCGTCAGTGGGGCACCACTCTCTCAATGTACAAGAAGTTCACTCTCAGTACAGCTTCACTATGGCAGCTCTAGAACACCCCAGACAGTTAGTGGTTTCTGAGATGCTGCCTCCACCATGCTTCACCCGGTACCCTATTATCATGCCCTTTCGACATCCGTCACATCAGGTCTTTTGCCCATGATGATGGTTTTACATTCTGCTACAACTGACTTGGCACAACCCTGTCACATGGGGCCTGTGACATCTCAGGTCAAACCAGGGGTGGTCATAATGTTTTGATATAAATCATAGATGAGAAAAAGATGATTTGAGTGTTAGATGATGAAGAATTATTTACGAAGCTCAGCTCTTACTTAATATTCATTGATGAGACTGTAGATCCTTTTAACTATTGTTTACGTTTGTTTAAAGTTGGCAAGAAATGTTAGACTGGCATAACACAATGAAACTTTCATGCAGCTAGTTGTATGATGTGAGATGCTTGCTGTATACAACTGAAATGTTAAAAATGCTTTACTAGTATATGAAGATACAAGTTATTTAAAACATAACAGCCTTCGGGGGTCCTGTTATACCAAAATAATGAACGAAAGTGGAGGCGAAGTACTCTACGATTTGAAACAGAGTGGAGTTTTCTCCACCAATCCATTCATTTGGAATAACAGGACACAGGCAAGGTCATTATGTAGCATCACATTTCATTGAGACGCAGCTCACTCAACCCAGGAAAGTAATTCAGCTTTGGAGCATTATCCTCGTCTGTGATTGAAGAAACTAGTTCCTAACAAAAACAGGTCTGCTTAAGTTAATTTATACATGAATACACAACATGTAAAGTGGGGTATAAACAGGATAACAGCCTTTGATGTGTCCTATTATACCAAATCATGGACTTGGAAGAGTTAAGGATGCTGCAGAATACTTTGCCAACAACTCACCCATTCATTTGGACACTTTGGCGGCTGTTATTTTTTACCTAAAAGTGAAGTGTGTCCTGTAAAGTTGTTGTTTCAGAGATTTTTTATTAATCTTACCTCTTATTTACTCCTCCATTATCTGTTACAGTGCCTGTTTCCATCCCACTCATCCGTACAGTTGGAGAGGTGATAATAAAGCAGCCCTTTCAGGTTATGTGTGAGAGTTCACACGGAACGCTGCCGATCACGTACACCTTATGGAGCTCCACGAATATGGTGGACAGGATTACCGTGACAGGACCTCACCGCAATGCTGTGTTCAACATCTCCTCCATCGTTGATAAGGATGAGATCCAGAGCTTAACCTGCCAGGCTCAGAACCAGGGAGCAGGCTACAGCAGAAAAAGTGATGCCCTGAACTCTCCGGTCATAGGTCATAAGACTTTTCCTCATTTTGTAAATGAAAGAGTTTGATGTGGTAGGTAAACATTAGCAAGCTATGGCAGCAAGAAATTGAAGTGTGTACCAATGAAAATGTAGTAGATCTAGTAGTGGCCCAAATATAGCATGGAATTTTGGCCTAAAATTGGGCAAGATGTGATGTTCTAGGACTCGTTACTACAGTGTAAAAATAAAGGTAACATAAAAGCTTCCTTGAGTGTTGTCATAGAATAAACCATTTTGGTTCTTTCAAGACCTAAACGGCTGATTTAAATGATAAAATGCTGAAGACTCATGCACCTCGTTTAAAAGGTTCTTTATGGAACCAAACATAGTACGTCTATGACATTACTCAAAGTAGCCTTTGTGGAAACTTTTTTTATGTGTAGGATCAGAAGTGCAAAACTTGTCACCAGTTGCAGTGTTCATCTGTCATTATTAACAAATATTGGACCTCCAAAAGGGCACGTTTACGGCATTTGGCAAATGCTCTTATCGGCCTCTTATCACACTTATCTACCCATTTCCTTGCACACACATAAACTAAAGGGCAGTGATCACACTTGACTGGAGTGGTGTGCAGCCTTATCTTTTGTGCCTTGGTTGCCTTTAGTTGTGCCCGGTCGGTTCAGGGAATCAAACCAAAAACCAACAACCATCAAGCCCACTGCTGCCCCCGTGCTGGGACAGACCAAATCAAAGGAGCATTGTGCAGTATTCTAAAGATCTGTAACCCTGAGCTGTAAATATTAACAGGTCAGTTTCTTCATCTTACTCTTTTCTGTTTTGGCTACAGAACCTGTATCCAGACCAGAGCTGACTCTCTCTTCTAAGAGCCAAACAGTCACAGAGGGGACGGATATCACCTTCTACTGTAGCGTCCAGGGCACGGCGCCAATCACCTTTACCTGGTACCGCAGTGAAAGCAGCCAACCTCTCTTCACCAAACATCTATCCAAGACTCAAGGAGCATATACCATCAGGTCCATTAGCCGGGATCACCGAGGACGCTACTACTGCGAGGCTACCAATGATGCTAATGTGACTAAGCGGAGTGGAGAAGTTCCTATTGGAGGTTAGACTCCACTCACCTCAGTATATTAACATTTTAAAGGAAAGGTTTAAAAACAACACCCCTGATCAGCCAAGACATGAGTCCAAATTCTGCTCCTTTAGAACCGGAGCTGCAAGGCTGATTTAGCTAATGAACGCTAGAACTCACAGAATAGTCACCAAAATAGCCCAGTTATTTCTGTAAAAATGCATCTCTCAGTCCATTCAAATCTCATCCAGATCTTAAAAAACAAGGTACTACAAAAGGTTCTTTGTCATAGAAGAGCCTTTTTTGGTTCCCGAAAGAATGATTTTCATAAAAGGGATTTGTGAGTGTGATGTAATGGTTCTTTGCCAGTTTAAAGGTTCACGCTCAAACTCTCCATTGCAGAAATGGTTCTTTAAGGAACCAAATGTGGTTTTGATATGGTAAAAACGTTTTGTATCACTGTGAAGATTGAAGGACTGGTGCATGCAGTTTAAGACACAGTATGATCTACTGTGTGCTTTGGAGGTTCTTCCATGCCTAAGATGGTCTAAATCAGCACTTCCTGCTCCGAGTTCATCTAAGATGGCGGATGCAGCATTCAGAAGTCAGAGGTAAAAGCTCTTAAGGCTCCTTATACCTCTCTTGCCCACACCTGGCATTAGACTCGGTGCCAACTGGTTGATGTTAAGCCTTATGCTATTGGCAGCACTTCACTACAGAGACTAGACAAACTGTACATCTGTGTCAACTTCATTAAAAGGGTCCAAACACACAAACGTTTGGACACCTAGTGTCTGTAATGATGTAAATTGTAATGTTTCGTAGCTTAAAAAGGATCCTCCAGGAAGTGGAGGATAAAAAGAAAGAGTACTCGGTGTCATATAACTTGTATTTCCTCCACAGTGAACTTGGCCAGCTGGAAGAAGGCTGTCATCGCTGTGATCTGCATCTTGATTTTGGTGCTCATCGTCACCATTCTGTCTCTTTTCCTGAAGAAAGCACAAGGCCCACGTAAACGAAAACGAGCCGTGGAGCTGTCAGTGTAGGTGTTTCCTCTCTTTCTGTCCTCAGTCATGTCACAGAACTGACAAATAAATGCTTTATTAATGAATATTTCACTTTTCAGAAAGCCGGCACGTCCCAAATCCAACGATCCAATGAGGATGAGCCTCACTCTGGACTTTGAGGACAACAACGCAATTAACGGTAACGTCTAGATTTTACTTTTACACACTGAAGAGTCAAAACACTACCATCCCAAATCACTAAAACCATCTGAGTGGTGTATATGTCTACCAAACTCCTGAGTCGCACCAGATAGCAATGAATGTTTGGCCCAAATATGGCCCATATCTTCAGTTCTTTTACAGCCCATATTGGGCCTCAATGACGACGTTGACTCAGGGTGAGTCTGGCTACCTCAATTCATACACAGATCAACCTTATATGTGCCAGATGTCCGGTGTGTTAACCCAAGTCAAGCCCAGATCATGATATTTGGCCCACATTTGGCCCACGAACACTCGCCAGTGCCGTAAATGAACTGGCACCGATTAGGCCCAAATGTGTCTGCTATCTGGGTCAGAGCTCCAAGAACTCCATGTTCTTTTATGATCTTCCTCTATCCAGATTTAATCTATTTCTTGACCCACCCACTTCAGACCAGGGTTGCCAGGTCCATCAAAAATGTCCTGCCCAAAGTCTGTCCACCTTCAAAATGGCAGCTCTAGAGCTTCCCACAAAATTACTGGAGATACTAACACCACCATGCTTGACAGGTGCATGATTATCATGCCCTTCTGGACATCAGATCACATCATGTCCTTTGCCCGTGATGGTGGTTTTACACTTTGCTACAACTGACTGGTGTGCTCACTTATTTATACATGCAGTAAACCCTGTCAGGTGGCACCTGTGGCATCCCAGGGGTGGTTAAAATGTTCTGATATATGACTTGGTTTATTATAAATGACAATAAGCTAAGTATAACTGATGAGTGGTTGTAGCATTGTGGTTATTGATGAAGCATTATGATAAAGATATAATAATAATAATAATAATAATAATAATAATAATAATAATAATAATAATAATAATAATAATAATGTGTTAATGTGTTATACATTGTAATAAATATGTTCAGCTATGTTTATAATGCTTTATAAACACATTATATGCCAACTTGAGTAGGTTGTAGGTGTTGTGTACACTGTAGGTGTGTCCACATGTTAGAAGAAAGGATGGGTGTAAGTGTTCCAGTCCTGAACGTCGCCGCCCTGCCTTCCTTCCCTTTGTCTAGTTTATACGACCTTGGAGATGGGAATGTAAATTAAACAGAGCAAAAGGGAAACAGAGCAGGCTTGGTTTTGGTTCAGTATGGCAGTGACCTGGACATGGACTTTCTGAGATAAACACAGCCTTATTAACCCTTTCATGCATGGTGGTCACTGTAGCATACAGCTATGTTTAATTTTTTTATTAAATTACACATGGATGTAGTTGTATGGATGTGGGTTTGATTGTATTAAGTAGAGTTTTGGCTGTACTGGATGAGGTTTTGGCTGTATTGGGGTCAAACCCCGTGCCTCTGCCTTTTCCTTGCCCTCGTCTTTGTTCACGTGTTCTGTGTTTGTTTGTTTGCCATGTGCTTTTGTACACATTTCAAACATGCCATCCTGTCATCATGTGCTTGTGGTTACAGTCGCATCATGCCTCCTCCCACATCCACGTCATTTCTCATTTATCGCATAGCCCTGCCAGATCTCATTAAGTTCGCTTTTGTAGCTCCCTCGTGTTTGTTAGTTCTTTGTCATTGTATGTGCATGAATGTATGTCTACAGAGTCCTGTTTTCGGTCTGTTTGTCAATAAAGCCACATTCTAATACCCACACTGCTTCCTCTCCTGCTATATCCACAGCCACAGTGTTACAATTGTGTGGGGTACTGGTTGTATTGGGTATAGCTTTGCTATATTGGGTGCTGTTGCAGTTGTATGGGCAGGGTTTTGACTATATTAGTTGGGGTATTGGTTATACTGGGAGGGTTTTGTTTGTACTGGTGGAGTTTTGGCTATATTGGGTGGAGTTTCCATTGAATCTGGTGGACATTTACTTGTATTGCATGAGGTTTTGATTGTAGTGAGTGGAGTATCTGTACTGGGAGAGATATTGGTTGTACTGGGTCAAATTTCGATTGTATTGGGTGGGGTTGCAATTGTATGAGCAGGGTTTTGACTGTACTGGGTGGGGGTTTGGTTGTATTGAGCAGGATTTGGGCTATATTATGTGTTTGTCATAACTAATGTTTGAAATGTATAACCTACTGTCTCCTGTTTCCTAACAGCTACTCCTGTTGTCATGGGCAGGAGCGTGTGGAGTGAACATGTGTCAGATTCGGGTAAGAGTGTGGATGAACACCAGTAGCCTGAGGAGCATTTATATGAAGTTTTAAAGAACAACATCTCTTGCTGACATTCAGAGCTTCATGACTTCCTTCTTTATTAAGCTCCGCCCAAAAGGGGAGGAGTCATATGAAAGCTGAAAATCTCTTCTTTCTACTAATTAACGCTAATTAACGGTTCTGCCTCAGAGAAACCAGGTGTCACATCTTTAGTTATAGTGTAACTGTACAATGCAAATAAACGATTTTTGGGACTAAAATTTGACAGCTCCTACATTTTTAGTCTTCAGTAGTAAATTGTAAGAATTGTATAACATTGCTGTGAGGAGTTGATGGCACTCAGCCAGAAGAGTGTTACTGATGATGTTGGATGATCACCTCCAGTGCTCTACTGCTCAATGCCGTGCCCTCTAGCCCACGCCTTGCATTTGATATGGTGCGAACAGGTTCATGTTTAGTCCTATTCTATTGGCAGATCTTCTCTACAGAGACTAGACTAGCCGTGCTGTGTGTCTATCTGGATCAAGCTGGATGCATTCATTAGAAGGGGTGTCCACAAACTTTTGGACATATAGTGTAACGGTGACATGCTAAGTTGTATTGTATGTGAACAGTGAGATGATGTAATGATGGAGGGATGCTGGTGTGTTATAGAATCAGATGAATCGAGCAAGGAGGCGGAGTGTGAGAAGGTGCAGTACACTGAGATGGAGCCCCAGCAGACCGAGCCCAGTGAAGAAGGTGAGCTGCTGTGATGTCACCATGATGAAATATAAAAATATAAAAGTATACCTTTTATAAAACAAGGCCGAGTTATATTTATTAATCTTCTTAATTGGTCACCTTGCATGTATAAGGTGGTAGTAACTTCAGGCTCCTGCAGGTGGTGCTGTATGAGGATGATGAGGCTATAAATACCTGCAGGGCGTGTGAGAGGAGAATGTCCTGTAGACTGGCATTGTTAGCACTGCTGGTAGACCTGTATGACTGTACACTTCATACACCTGCACATTCAGCTACTTCCTTCATACTCTGACCTTTAACCCCCAAATACAGTCACTTCTTTATCATTAACATCTGAGACATTCACTGCACTGTACCACCTCTTCTACATCTCACACACCCTGCAGAGATTTATAGCCTCAGCATCCTCACACAGCGCCACCTGCAGGAGCCTGAAGTTACTACCAGCTGAAAAAACACCAGGTGACTCACTGTTTGTCCAGGGAGCTTAATCTGAGGGTATAAAGTTAAAGATGGTTGATGTGGTCAGTGTGATCTGTCATTACTTGACATTTCTGTGTTTATAAACCTCAGCAATGCAGGATTTTCTCTGGACAGCATGTGTGTCATTGCTGTGTATCAACAACACAAATAATAATTGGTCAAAAGTGTTACTCTGTTCAGACTAGTAATGGTGTCTGATTCTGATTCTGATGCTGATGCTGTATTCCAGTTGTGCCCATGAATGAAGATACAGACATAGTGAAAAGTAATGTTGAGGCCTACACACAAGGTGAGTTCAAACCTCTCAATTACACACATTTAACACTGCACTGATAATCAGTTAACCTATCTGCAGCTGTCTGGGGTGTTTAATGGACTAATATCTCCTGTTCTAGTGTTTAATAGTGTTTATTGAGGTTGTTTATTATACTAATATCTCCTATTCTACTGATTAATAGTGTTTATTGAGGTTGTTTAAGGACTA